>SJYA01003107.1:272034-283914 GCA_006410615.1 Neotragus moschatus | reverse complement strand
TAGTTGGAAAAAATTGAGATAATGAGAGGGGGGGGGGGGGTGGGGGGTTGGGCCCAATCACTGATCAAGGAACTAAGACCTTATTTTGGCCAATAGAAACTGCCAAAATAAGTAAAAGATATTAACAAGCTTCATTTACATTGATAGTGCATAAATGTTATCCAAGTTACAATCAAAGTTCATTTGCTTTAAAAAAAAAAAAAAACTATTGCTTGAGACTATATAAAGACTGTTCATGACAATTGCATACCTCTTCCTTTTTTTCTAATTTTATGTGCTAAAAGCAGAAACCAGAGCCAAAGAAAAAATGGGCCATATGGGGACCTAAACATTTGTACATTGCTACTTGAAGCTTTGAAAGCTGAATGAATGGAGAGCAATTCATTTTGACTTCTTAGTCTCTCTGCTGTTACCCTAGCTTTACCAATTTTTTCAGTCATTAAATAATTCTACCCAATGGCAAAAAATATTCATGAATCATATCTTAAAATCAATAGGCTAGAAAAGAAACAGTCTCATCCATGGCCCTAAGATCCACTCTCCATGAAGACTAATATCAATCTTAATATAATCATGTTGAAGGCCAGACATCTTTTGATCAATGGTGTCTAGTTGACTATCAGAGTAGTTGTTCAGAACACACAGATAATAGTGATGACAAAGACCAATCTCAGAACCAAGTTTTAAAGAGCATCAGGAGAGCAATGACAAAGATAAGATTTAAAAGAATAACAAAAACAAAATCGGAGACTAGGGTCTGCAGAAATCTGAATTATGTAATTGGAGCATCTATTTCCTGAAACACATTTTCACTTAGGAAATTAAAAAAAAAAACCAAAAACAGGAATAAGTTAGCCTGAAAGTGAAAGTGAAGTCGGTCAGTCGTGTCCGACTCTTTGGCATTCCATGGACTGTAGCCTATTAGGCTTCTCTGTCCATGGGATTTTCCAGGCAAAAGTGCTGGAGTGGATTGCCATTTCCTTCTCCAGGGGATCTTCCCAGCCCAGGAATCGAACCCGGGTCTGCCTCATTGCAGGCAGCCGCTTTACCGTCTGAGCGGGGGAAAAAAAAAAAAGCTGTTTCCTGCATGACCTAGTATAAAGGTTTCAAAGTTTCCAAATGAGAAGTCTAAATTTGAAGCACTGGAAGTCAAAATCACTTGCAAACAATTAAGAATGGTTTTCCAATACAACAGCAGCAAGCTAGAAGCAATTTCTGTTCCTTTGAGATCATGCTCTGTTATCCAATTCTGGCATTAAAGATTAAGAAACTTAAGAAAGACCTAATAATTATATAAGCTTCTAATTGCACACATTGTTCTAATAAGATTATGTGGTCCATTTTGAGACTGGGTAAACATTTTGAAATGGCCTTACCAGAGTTCTGCATATAAAAAGGTTTTTTTTTGTAATCTTAGTCCTAATCCTGTTTTAGAAAATCTCTTATTGAGAATTTGATGAGACCATTTCAGTATCAGTGTGCTTCTATCCCTTTTTCTAAACAAAAGCCTTGTTGCAAGCAATCAATCCCAGCAAGCCAATCAGCTTTCCACCATTCATCCTGTTAAATATTTTCTCTGAAGCAATGTTTTTTAATTTGTATGCTTTCAATAAGATGCTAATAAATGTTCTGTGAGGGGGAAAAAAACAAGTTTACATAGTTGACTAAGCTTGAGGCTGGCTGGTAAAACACACTTAAATAGATTTCTTAATTACAGGAATTCTCTTGAGCATTTAGCCTCCCCTTGAAAGAGTCAACATTTAGCATCAGTTAAGCTCCTCCTTCCTTTATTTTTCCCCAGAACACTATTTGTATCTTTCAGACTTCATTCCCATGGAATTTAGGAAGAATATCTTTGAAAGACAGTAATAAGGAAAACTGTAGGTGGGATTAGTGAGCCTCACAGAGTGGAATGTACCTGTGTACAAGTGGAAATGTGCCACTTGAGGCTTTATTCCACAAGCCAGTTCTACTTAATGACCAGCTTCTCCCATCTATCCTGGATGGAAAAGCCTGACTTAGGGGTCTCTGAAGCCCTGTCGGACACGACTGAGTGACTGAACTGAACTGAACTGAAGCCCTGTGACCCAGGAATCAAGCATGTTTTATGCCTCTTCTGAATATCTGTCACCTTTACATGTCACCAATCTCAGTGAAGAGATGGGATTGCCAACTTACTTCATCTGGCTGTGGGTATTACAGCCTAAATCTATATAGGTACAGAGGGAGGTAACCTGCCAGGTAATACAGCCTGCCTCCTTGGGTTGAATAACTCCCCTCAAGTATTTGGCTTTCCTATGTTACTTTTCAATGAGAATGAGACAATGAGCCTGGCTGAGAAGACAGCCCTGCTTGTTCTCTCTCAAGCTGTTCTGAGCTCTCTACCAATGGAAACTCACCAGGATTCCAACATTGATCTAAAGATGTCCATTAACAATCCACTTTAGAAATATTTGGCTAGTGAAAACTTGTCCAGTGAAGATAAAATTTGATTAGAAGTTAATCTAGGGAGATTGGGATTGACATATATACACTATATGTATAAAACAGATACTACTGAGAACCTACTATATAGCACAAGGAACTTAGTGCTCTGTGGTGATCTAAAGGGGAAGGACATCCAAAAAAGAGGGTATATACGTATATGTATAATTGACTCCCTTTGCTATATAACAGAAACTAACACACCATTGTAATGGTGTCTTAGTTATAATCTAATACAAATTTTTTAGAAATAACAAAAAAGAATATTACTAAATCATTAAAAAAAAAACAATCTACTGGATTGCGAAAAAGTCTGTGTTATGGCTTTTTAGTGCCATCTTACAGAAATACCCAAACAAACTCTTTGGCCCATCCAATATGAACAAAGACATATGTTGGCTAATAGAACCAATAAATGGTATCCACAGAGGCTAACAAGCTTACTCAAGATCATATCTCTGGAATTCTTTCCATTATACTAGTTTAGTCCATTCAATCTTTCTCTTCATTAAGATATGTATCAGCCCCATGTCCCTTCCTCACAGAGCCACACCTAACCAATTTATATAAAGCATCTCTGTTCCTATCAATCTATGCTTTTATTTAATAAAAATTATCACAATTTGAAATTATTTCATGTGTTTATGCCTTTGTTATCTATTTTACCCCGTTGGAGTGAAAGTTTAAGATGCAAGTATCTTATCCTTTTATGTTCCACTTCATCACAAACACAAAAAACAAGTACCTGGTGCTTATCAGAATAACATCAAAACGGGAGATCAGGAAGAGAAATCTATGCTTTCAAGTTAGTAAAAATCCTAATTCCCATGATAGACTTTCCCTCATAGCCATGTTCAGTCTGTAAAGGGAAAGTGGGATATTGTGTGCCATGGGAACTTTTAAGGGGATAATCACCTGCCTGAAATGATTAAAGGAGTCTTCAACTTGGATGCAGGAGGCTGAACCTCATGGCTCTCTAGGGGGCCATCTGTTTACATCTATACTAACAAATCATTTCCACTCACCTTTTTTGACCCCAGTCTTCGATCTTTCTAGTTTCTAGTTGTTAAAAGAACCCAGACACTTCCAAATTTCTATACCTGTTACATCTCATAATATTAATGCTTGTGATTTTAGTTGACAACAATTCTGGTGCAGTTTATTAATTAGTGTTAGATTGCTCACCTGATTGGTTTCATAATTTTTTTATGATGAGATGTATAGTAAGAAAGTAATTTAAATAAAATAAAGTGAAATAAATATTTAAATCATTTCTATTCTATGGTTTTTAAGAGTTGGAGAACATGCTAGAGTTATGTCTATAAAGCAAACTAAAATCACAAAATGCTATAAGCTCTTAGCTATCCTGCATTCCCAATATGAAATTTTTGGATATTTGGGGACTTGTGTATTACTGACAGATTTTCATCTCTTTTACTTTTAACCTATGAGAAAAGTCAATATGAAAGAAAAGACAATTTTTAAAATCAAGTTTGCTAAACATAATGACCAAAGAAATGTAAAAGGGGGAAGGAGTGAGGGCCTGTAAAATTTAAGAAAGGAGGACCAAATTTGAAAAGACAGAACATATCAGTAGGTCACATGATTTAATTTAATGGATGTATACTGATGTTGCCATTCAAGCCATCTCCCCCAGCTAATGAGGACTAAATCCATAAGATTTCCTATACACATTTCCTTCTGCCATTAGACTTCAGATGTGTACTTTTTTCCCCTAAAGGTTAATTCAACTTCTTCCAATTTATTAAGAAAACTAACATTATATATTCGCCTCTGGAAGATAAACCACTCTTCCAAAAGTTACCTGAGTGGGTATATTTTAAGCTGTATCACAATGCCTCATGATTACAATAGCAAGAGCTTACTTAGATATTACAAATGCATATTTGATCTTTTAAAATAGCTTTTCAATCATGAAAGCACATTATTTCTTTTATTCCTTAAGTACTCAATATACTTATGGTCAGTGCTACAAATTTTATGGTCCAACTTTTCCCTTATCATTTCGGAAGACTCGATCTTAGAAAACTGCAAACTTTTTGAGTTCAAGGTTTCATCAAAATTCTGACAAGTTGTTTTATTGACATTGACAAAAGGTTTCTAAATTTATATGAAGAGACAAAAGACCCACTATAGTCAACACAATATTTAAGGTGAAGAACAATGTTGGAGAACTGACACAACATGTCTTCAAGATTTATATAAGGCCACTGTGATCAAGCCCATCACTTCATGGGAAATAGATGGGGAAACAGTGGAAACAATGTCAAACTTTATGTTTTTGGGCTCCAAAATCACTGCAGATGGTGACTGCAGCCATGAAATTAAAAGACGCTTACTCCTTGGAAGAAAAGTTATGACCAACCTAGATAGTATATTCAAAAACAGAGACATTACTTTGCCGACTAAAGTCTGTCTGGTCAAGGCTATGGTTTTTCCTGTGGTCATGTATGGATGTGAGAGTTGGACTGTGAAGAAGGCTGAGAGCCAAAGGATTGATGCTTTTAAACTGTGGTGTTGGCGAAGACTCTTGAGAGTCCCTTGGACTGCAAGGAAATCCAACCAGTCCATTCTGAAGGAGATCAGCCCTGGGATTTCTTTGGAAGGAATGATGCTAAAGCTGAAAGTCCAGTACTTTGGCCACCTCATGCGAAGAGTTGACTCATTGGAAAAGACTCTGATGCTGGAAGGGATTGGGGGCAGGAGGACAAGGGGACGACAGAGGATGAGATGGCTGGATGGCATCATGGACTCGATGAATGTGAGTCTGAGTGAACTCCGGGAGATGGTGATGGATAGGGAGGCCTGGTGTGCTGCAATTCATGGGGTTGCAAAGAGTCAGTCACAACTGAGTGACTGAACTGAACTGAACTGTGATCAAGACAGTGTGACATTAGCAAAGAAGAAACAAATGTATCAGTGGAACAGAATAGAGGGTTCAGAAATAGACTCCTATAAATATAGTTATCTTTTACAAAGAGGAGAAGACAATACAATGGAACAAAGAGTCTTTTAAACAAATAGAGCTAAAACAACTGAACATCCACAAGAAAAAAGAAAAAAAAAAAAGCACAAATATATCTAGATGCAGATCTTACTCTTTTCGGAAAATTAGACCAAAATAACAGATCTAATATAAAATGAAAAACTATAAAATTACTAGAAGATAACATAGGAGAACATCTAAATGACCTTGGGTATGGTGATGTTTTTTTATAAGCAACACTGAAGTCATAGCCATGAATGAAATTATTGATAACATGGACTTAACAAAAATTAAAAACTGTTCTCTCTGTAAAAGACTACATTAAGAGGATGAGAGGACAAGCCACAGACTGAAAGCAAACATTTCCAAGTCGCACATCTAAGAAAGAACAGTTATCCAAAGTATAAAAGAGCTTTTAACACTCAACAATAAGTGAACTAACAACTTGATTAAAAAATGGGCCAGACAGATACTATACCAAAGATAAACAGATAGCAACAAGCACATGAAAAGATGCTCACTTCATTTGTCAGAGAAATACAAATTAAAACAACAACCAGATACCACTACACACCTATTATAATGGTCAAAATCCATGATGCTAATAATACCAACTCCTGGCAAGAATATTTTGGTAATTTCTTATGAAACTAAACATAAGATCTCCCAATAATGCTTTTGGTATTTACCCAAAGGAATTGAAAATTATGTCCTCACAAAAATTTACACACAGTGTTTGCTGTTGTTGTTCAGTCATTAAGTCATGTCCAGCTCTTATGATCCCACTATGGACTACAGCCAGCCAGGCTCCTCTGTCCATGGGATTCTCCAGGCACGTATATTGGAGTAGGTTGCCATTTCCTCTTCCAGGGAATCTTCCAGACCCAGGAAGTGAACTCATGTCTCCTGCATTGGCAGGTGGATTCTTTACCACTAGCCACCAGGAAAGCCCACATATAGTATTTGCAGCAGCTTTATTCATAATTGCCAGAACTTAGAAGCAACCAAGATGTCCTCAGATAAATAAACTGTGGTAAATCCAGACAATGGAACATCAATCAGTGCTAAAAAGAAATGAGCTATCAAATGAGCTATCTCCATGTAAAGACATGGAGAAACTTTCAATGCATATTACTAAGTGAAAGAAGCCAAATCTGAGAAAGCTATATACTGTAATTCCACTATATAATATTTTTGGAAAAGGCAAACCTATAGACAGTAGAAAAAAAAAAAAAAGGAAATCAGTGATTGGCAGGGGTGACAGTTAGTGGGGAAGGAGATGAATAAGCAGAGCACAGAGAATTTTTTCAGGCATGAAAACACTCTGTATGATATAATAATGATTGAGAAGTGTCACTGTTTCTTTATATTCCAGACCCATAGAATGTACAATACCAAGAGTGAACTCTAAGATAAACTGTGGACTTTTGACAATTATGATTGATGACTTTAATGATTATGATGTATCATTGACATCATCCTTGGTTAAAAAAGGGAAAAAAAAAATTACCATTCTAGTAAGTGATGCTGGGGAAGGTTATGCATGTGTGGAAGCATGGAGTGTGTAGAAAATCTCTATACCTTCCCTTTGTTTCAGCTTAAAACTATTTTTAAAACTTTTAATTAACTAGAAAGAAGAAGAAGGAAGGCAGCTATAAGGAAAAACGGGTGAAGGAGTAATCCTATTTTTGTTTGGAGTCTTTCCCCAATAGCAGAGGCCTGTCTGTCAGCCACAGATAAAAGCCCACATCTCAGTTCCACTTCCTTTTGACCTTCACACACTCTGCACCACTCCTTGCTTGTCCAGCAACACTGAATCTATTTTACCTGTGACACCACCTTGTAACATCATGGGGGCCCCGGGGGAGTCAGAGGCACTAATGCTGATGCACAGCCTATGGATTTCCTGTGGAAGCAGATGTTATCAGTCCCACTGACCTCTATAGGCAATTGCTCGGCTGATTAGTAGGAGAAATAGCAACCCCTGACTTGACAGAAGCAATAAGGGGGAAGGAATCCTGAGTTAAAACAGGAGAGTGAGCTATTGCTGCAGTAGGAAAGGAAATTCTTCATTCTAGGATAACTCCCAGGAGGAGGAAAAAGAGAACTTAGAGAGGCAAAAAAGATTAGATCGTAGTTCTAATTCCACTATTAATTAGAAGTATCTGGAGGGAAACTATTTCACCTTCTGGAATATCCATTAATAAGCAAGTTTATAATGGTAACAAGATAATATTTATGAAACATTTATTATGGGCCAGAAATGCACTAAGTGTCTTACATGTGTTCCTTCATTCTTTATAATTACATTTTGAGGCAAGTACTCCTATTATTATCCACATTTTACTCATGTGGAAACTTGAGGTTTTGATAGCATAGGAAAATTATTTAAGCCACTGAGTGCTGGAGCTCTGGTTGTCAGAACAGCTAATGACATCATCCTTGCATTCCTATGAAGTCTGTGGACAGGACCCAAGGAAATAATGGATACATAGTGTTTGGAAAGCCTCCCAAATGAAGGAATAGCTATCATCATAGAGTCATATGGAAACTTTGACACCCAACATCTTTCAGGCCTACTATTGCGCCAGTATTTTTTTCATACCTCCCTACTCTATCCCTGGTATTTTGTATTTGTGCATGTCTTGCACTTGATACTTCTCTGTGGTGCTGTCACTTTTGTGAAAATGTTGGCATCTCTTTTGCTTTTCTCCCAGTCACAAGGTTGAACAAACCAATGGAGCTTAACATTGGCTCACTCAGCCCTCGATGTGTAGGTCAAACTTCTTCCAGGTAATACATTTAGGGCAGAGAATTTATAAGCATAGAGATAATTCTTCTTTAGGTCATGCCATCTGTCACTTGCTTTCAACAAATATAACAGGAAGGGAGGAAAAAAGGCAAACAATGCAGAGGCTACTTCTTCTCAAGGGGAGAATTATTTATCAGTAAGTAGTTACTTCTCATTAATTGGCAGTAAGGAATCTAGAAACATCTTGCCTTCAATTTCTTTCTACACTCAAGTGCAAACTGCTTATATTACTATTCTCCCCTCACTCAAAATAATTTTGATTAAAATTTAGTTAATATATTTTTAAAAAGAAAAGTGCTTATCAATCATTTTCACCTTAGTACAAGGTAGTTTATATCTGAAAGCGATATATCTTTATATCTGTATCTTTATACCTCCATCTCTATATCTTTATATCAGTACTTTATATCTGAAAGGGTTCTTGCCACAATGATATTGGAAAGCATATGAAGAGCCTCCATCATCAGAAAACAAGAGGCAGGATGTTAGTATAAGGTCATCTCTGCTCCTCTAGAGTGGTGTTCACTGCTAGAAGTTATTAGACTAATGATGATCATATTACTCACTTATATTGATTTTTATAGTACTACAGTCTTCATGTAGCACACATGATCTCATGCTCCTCTTACCACAGAATATTGGAATAAGAGAAAGAAGCATCTGGGATGCCTTGCCTACAAAGAGACTAAGACTATATATAAAAAGAGTCCTCCAGAATCAAGAGCCCTGACAGATGCCCAGTTATATGGTTGTGGCACAAGTGGCTAGTTGGCTCAAAAATTTGAATATCTCATGGCCAACATAGGGGAATAAAGTATAGGTCTTAGAAACTGTGGGGATGCAGTAGAAACACTGGCTCTAGCCTTGGTCCAATGAGCAACAAAAGTGTTCAGTTGTAATTTAGGATCTTGGGAGTAGATAAGTGATTTAATATTGGGTTGACCAAAATGTTCATTTGGGGTTTTTCCATAGATGTTACAGAAAATCCTGAACTTCTGGGCCAACACAATACTAACCCTCACTTCATTGTGGGCAATATAGAGCTAGGATGGCTTACTGGAAAACTTGGTTGGGAAACAGAAGAAGACAGAAAACAGACATAGAAAATTGGATGGGGGTTGGCACCATTGGTAGAGGTCAACTCATTATTTTCTCTTAACATTTAAGTGGTGGGTAAAATAAAACAGAGTTTTTCTCTGGATTACCATTGATTCACTACGTAAACTAGATATGTTGTTTTACTTCTCATTTGTTCACCTCTAAATTGGGATATTTCATCCTTATCTCCCTTCAGTTCAGTTCAGTTCAGTTGCTCAGTTGCGTCTGACTCTTTGCAACCCCATGAATTGCAGGACACCAGGCCTCCCTGTCCATCACCAACTCCCCAAGTTCACTCAGATTCACGTCCATCGAGTCAGTGATGCCAGCCAGCCATCTCATCCTCTGTCATCCCCTTGTCCTCCTGCCCCAATCCCTTCCAGCATCAGAGTCTTTTCCAATGAGTCAACTCTTCGCATGAGGTGGCCAAAGTACTGGAGTTTCAGCTATAGCATCATTCCTTCCAAAGAAATCCCAGGGCTGATCTCCTTCAGAATGGACTGGTTGGATCTCCTTGCAGTCCAAGGACCCTCAAGAGTCTTCTCCAACACCACAGTTCAAAAGCATCAATTCTTCAGCGCTCAGCTTTCTTCACAGTCCAACTCTCAGGTTGTTATAAAAATATTTTCTATGTTTATTGTAAATGAAAAGGACTCTAGATATATTTTAAATAATGAGCTTGCAAGTATATGAAGTGTTTTAGAAGGAAACTNTCTCCTTGCAGTCCAAGGACCCTCAAGAGTCTTCTCCAACACCACAGTTCAAAAGCATCAATTCTTCAGCGCTCAGCTTTCTTCACAGTCCAACTCTCAGGTTGTTATAAAAATATTTTCTATGTTTATTGTAAATGAAAAGGACTCTAGATATATTTTAAATAATGAGCTTGCAAGTATATGAAGTGTTTTAGAAGGAAACTGCATTTTGAGGTTGGAATTTGAGATTAGAATAGGTCAAATCTAAGGGACAGACCATTTGAGTCCTAATCTTTATTCTACCACTTGAATTATTCTATGTCTTGGTTTTCTAATCTGTAGAATGAAGATAATAGTAGCTCCACTTCATACAATGGTTATGTTATTGGATTTTAGTCCCAGAATCACTGTTAATTCACCATATGACATTGGCCAAGTTATTTCACTTCTTTGGGCTTCCATGTACTCATATTTAAAACAGATTTACTAAAGACCTATATATAGAAAACTACAAAACACTGATGAAAGAAATCAAAAAGGACCGTAATAGATGGAGAAATATACCATGTTCATGGATCAAAAGAATCAACATAGTGAAAATGAGTATACTACCCAAAGCAATCTACAGATTCAATGCAATACCTATCAAGCTACCAGTAGTATTTTTTCACAGAATTAGAACAAATAATTTCAAGATTTGTATGGAAATACAAAAAACCTTGAATAGCGAAAGCAATCTTGAGAAAGAAGAATGGAACTAGAGGAATCAACCTGCCTGACTTTAGGCTCTACTACAAAGCCACAGTCATCAAGACAGTATGGTACTGGCACAAAAACATAAATATAGATCAATGGAACAAAATAGAAAGCCCAGAGATAAATTCACACACCTATGGACACCTTATCTTCAACAAAGGAGGTAAGAATATACAATGGAGTAAAGACAATCTCTTTAACAAGTGGTACTGGGAAAACTGGTCAACCACTTGTAAAAGAATGAAACTAGATCACTTTCTAACACCACACACAAAAATAAACTCAAAATGGATTAAAGATCTAAATGTAAGAACAGAAACTATAAAACTCCTAGAGAAGAACATAGGCAAAACACTCTCCGAAATAAATCACAGCAGGATCCTCTATGATCCACCTCCCAGAATACTGGAAAAAAAGCAAAAAGAAACAAATGGGATCTAATTAAACTTAAAAGCTTCTGCACAACAAAAGAAACTCTAAGCAAGGTGAAAAGACAGCCTTCTGAATGGGAGAAAATAATAGCAAATGAAGCAACTGAAAAACAACTTATCTCAAAAATATACAAGCAACTTATGCAGCTCAGTTCCAGAAAAATAAATGACCCAATCAAAAAATGGGCCAAAGAACTAAATAGACATTTCTCCAAAGAAGACATATGGATGGTTAACAAACACATGAAAAGATGCTCAACATCACTCATTATCAGAGAAATGCAATTCAAAACCACAGCGAGGTACCATTTCACACCAGTCAGAATGGCTGTAATCCAAAAGTCTACAAGCAATAAATGCTGGAGAGAGTATGAAGAAAAGGGAACCCTCTTACACTGTTGGTAGGAATGCAAACTAGTACAGCCACTATGGAGAACAGTGTGGAGATTCCTTTAAAAATTGCAAATAGAACTGCCATATGACCCAGCAATCCTACTGCTGGGCATACACAGTGAGGAAACCCGAATTGAAAGAGACATGTGTACCTCAATGTTCATCACAGCACTGTTTATAAAAGCCAGGACATGGAAGCAACCTAGA
>SJYA01003107.1:143877-271247 GCA_006410615.1 Neotragus moschatus | reverse complement strand
GTATACTAACACATATATATGGAATTTAGAAAGATGGTAATGATAACCCTGTGTGCAAGACAGCAAAAGAGACACAGATGTATAGAATGGACTTTTGGATGCTGAGGGAGAGGGAGAGGGTGGGATGATTTGGGAGAGTGGCACTGAAACATGTATACTATCATGTAAGAAACGAATCACCAGTCTATGCTCGATACAGGATACAGGATGCTTGGGGCTGGTGCACGGGGATGATCCAGAGAGATGATATGGGGTGAGAGGTGGGAGGGGGTTCAGGATTGGGAACTCATGTATACCTGTGGCGGATTCATGTCAAAGTATGGCAAAACCAATACAGTATTGTAAAGTAAAATAAAGTAAAAAAAAAATTAAAAAAAAAACACAGATTTCAATCTTAAACAGATAATTTCTGAAGCTTCTGTGGCTAAATTCCATGATTCCCTCATTATGTGCACCATTTATAATGTGCATTGCATATAAAGAAGTAAATATTGCAAACTTTTACGTTGATAATGAAATACCATCAATATCTTGGAGCTGTGTTAGAAACAGGAAAGTAATGACTAGTAAAACCGATAATGCCCATAGCAAAAGGAAATGAGACATTTAAAAAAGTAATAGAGACATTCACTGTTCCATTAATAAAGGGAACAAAGCAAATGTAATTGGGCCTATCACTATAAGTCAATCTGACTGATTGACTTAAAGAAATAAGACTGTAATTAATGCAAATCATTTACAAATATAGGGGAATAGAGACAATTCTTTAACCAGTGGTTATAAATCACAGTTTAAGAATTATACTCAATCCTTTTAAATGGATTGAAATCCTCACATGTGGGCCATGAAATTGGCCCTCGGAGCTCTCCCACTCACAGCTCCTACACAGGGAACACAGCCAGACGGTTTTACAATCCCTGTATGCTGCTTCTGTGTAGCAATGGCAACAGTAGGGCTGTTTCATTGCCTTGCTGTTTCATTCCTGGGAAAGAGCTCGCACCAGATTGTTCAGAGTCTTCATGGACTCCTCAAAATCTTTAAACCCTACTTATAATTTTGGCCTAGGTAATAGTATGGGTGCTAACTAGATCACATCCTGGATCAGCTGGCATCATTTGTACTGCCAGTTAAAGTTTCAAAAATGTTAACAGGAAATGAATCGTAAAAATTCTCAGTGCTAAGTGCAGAGCTGCATTTAACCTTTGTTACTGGAGGAGAATTATTTTTTGACTCATAAAGCTCAAGGTGTTTCCAGGTTTCTGTTTCATTTGTTGGAGGCTTATCAGCAGGGTTCCTTCTACCAGCCATCCTGAGCAAGAGCAAGCTGACATGCTATGCTACCCCAAGGCTATGCTCCACATCCCAGGTCTTAAGCCTCCTCCCAAGTGCGTGCTTTGNTCTTCATGGACTCCTCAAAATCTTTAAACCCTACTTATAATTTTGGCCTAGGTAATAGTATGGGTGCTAACTAGATCACATCCTGGATCAGCTGGCATCATTTGTACTGCCAGTTAAAGTTTCAAAAATGTTAACAGGAAATGAATCGTAAAAATTCTCAGTGCTAAGTGCAGAGCTGCATTTAACCTTTGTTACTGGAGGAGAATTATTTTTTGACTCATAAAGCTCAAGGTGTTTCCAGGTTTCTGTTTCATTTGTTGGAGGCTTATCAGCAGGGTTCCTTCTACCAGCCATCCTGAGCAAGAGCAAGCTGACATGCTATGCTACCCCAAGGCTATGCTCCACATCCCAGGTCTTAAGCCTCCTCCCAAGTGCGTGCTTTGTATGTTCTTCTGTGTCAGGTGCCACTTTATTCAGTCCTGAAATATTTCTGAAATCTCAGCCTGCTGATCTCTGGTCCCTCCCTCTTTTTGCAATATTTTATTTCTGACATTAAATCTCTAACTTGTTTGATTTTAGAATGCAGCATTCTCATTATTCCAGATGTACAGCCTCCTTTCTTATACCCACCGAGCTCTCCCTCATATCCCCTGCAAAAAAAAAAAAAAAAAGTGCTAAATTATCTTGAAATTCTTTTAAAATTTATATAATCAAAATGTGAAGTGGATACCTTTAGCCTGCAACAACAACAAAAAGTGAACTACTTCAGCAAGTACTTGGGGCTCTTATCTAAAAAGAAAAACATTCTAGAAAAGGTCATGCAATATGGTCATAAGATCAAAACTAACTTTATTTTCTAACTTGATTTAAAATCACCATTATCAAAACCCAGAGCAAGGTTTTAGTAACTTTACTGCTTTTGTTTTAAAACAATAATGCTTAATGGGAATATTAATGTTTTTCTTATACCTTCTGCCTATGAGAGCATTTGTTTCCAGGCTTCCTACAACAGAACATTAAGAGTTTAGTTCACATCATGCTGAAACAATAAAGTTGAGTAAAAACTGAAGGGAAATACATCTTCAGTGAGATTCCATCATCCCTTATTAATGCCATAATTGAGGGCTATAAATCTGTTTCTTATACAATTCGTGCAATAAAATACTTAATGGATTGTGAATGACATGTTATAAAACTAGGCATTAAGTATCGCAATTTATATTTAAATGGGCTTCAGACATAAATAAATGCTCTATAAATAGCAGGCTTTCTCAAGTCAGAAGATATAACCTTCCATTTACTTCTAGCAGACCTGGGAGCAGAATCATTACAGAGTGTGTTGCTGTCACCAAATTGTTATTTTATCTTGAATTAGGTTGTTTTTTTTTTCCTTACATTTAAAATAGTTTATGATTATAAAATTGTTCAAGAACTCTTCAACCAAAATCAGTTCCAAGTACTGCCTTTATAAGCAAAGCCCCTTTTCTAAAAGGATGTCAGAATGATCTTACCCCTAAAACTGGATTGTGTGGCATTGATATTGCTGCTTGATCCAAAATGAACATATGATGAAAAGATGGAATACAGTGAGAATGAGGCACCTGGAATCATGAAAATATCTATTAGCCCAAACTTGCTTAGTCCTTTTGTTATTACCTTCTTTCTAAATGGTTATTGCTCTAGGGAATATTACTGTGGCATTTACCACTAAGTAAATCTGCAAAGGAGACACAACCTCCTCACTCAAGAGACTGGGGAGCAAACCACCACTCATGGCATATTTTAAGTAAACAGGTGGCTCAGGCCATGCAATGTGAAGCTTATAGAAGTGCTGTGAGTGTGAAAACAAAGCCATGTTTTAGATCCTGTCCTAAGTTTAAGCCCATATCTACTTGGCATCTTGTAAGGCAAATCAAGGCTATACTATTGAAGCATCCCTCATTTCTGTTGTGAAGTCACACTTTACCTTCATATTCTGAATATGTGAGTGAGTGTGTGTGTGTATCTGAAATCTAGTCTTTGACTTCAGGAACTCTGATAAATTTGACTACTTCAATCTGTTTAGAGGACCAGTGGCTCAGTAGATGAGAGGGAAGATAAGCACGGACTCACTAATGTTTGCAGATGAGAAATACCAAAAAATACTAGTCTTAACTACCTTGGGGAACTGAATGAGCCAGAAATGCCTACACAACACTAGACATAATGAACCATCATTGCCGGAGTGCTGGATGGTGAGTCTAGGCCTAAGGTTTGATTCCATGTTAACCCCACTTGCTAATTTATGGGCCAATGATTTCAGAACTATATTATCTTAAAAGTTGGGGAAGGCCAAGGCTAGGAAATGAACTCTAACATCCATTCTAATATTAACATAATCAGATCTGAGTCTGAATGTTTCAATCCTAGCCACATCATCCATTATTTGTTACTTTACTGACCCCATACCAATCTTATCATTCCCATTCAAATATAAGATTAATCACTTTGAAAGCTGCTCAGATGAAATTTCTTATTTTCCAAGTAAAGTATCCCCGGAGACTGAGCTGAAAAATCTCTATCTCTGGCAATATTCTGCTCTGCTTTTTGAAAATATGGCCAGGTGGTCTCTGAACAGAAGCCACTAAACGGTGGCCAACAGATCTCACTCTCTACCTGATGGAAGCTGTGGTCTCCTCTACTGCTTCCCTTGTTTCCTCAGTGCGTTTCTTTCATATCATTGAGTAATGCTTCATGCCAGGGGTGGTTCTTGGACATCAGAGGGGAAACAGTACTTGGAAAGTGTATCCTAATTTATAACTGTAAAGTTCAGATATAGTAACAGATTCTGTGAATTCTATACATCTCATTTTAGAAGTAATGAAACCACCTTAGATAAATATATTAACTTGCCTCAGTTCTGCCCACAGGAATGCTGCTGCTGCTAAGTTGCTTCAGTCATGTCCAACTCTGTGCGACCCCAAAGATGGCAGCCCAACGAGTTCCCCCGTCCCTAGGATTCTCCAGGCAAGAACAATAGAGTGGGTTGCCATTTCCTTCTCCAATGCATGAAAGTGAAGTCACTCAGTCGTGTCTGACTCCCAGAGATCCCATGGACTACAGCCTACCAGGCTCCTCTGTCCATGGAGTTCCCAGGCAAGAGTACTGGAGTGGGTTACCATTGCCTTCTCCATCCACAGGAATACATGTCCTATAAAAGTAGGAATCTGTATCTCTTTAATCCTTTGCTATATGCTAGGCATCTAAAAGAACAATTGGCATATAGTATTCACTTAAATACTAATAATACTTATAAATAAATAGTTGCTTTAATGAATATTACAGCAAATATATGAGAGAGAATCCCAAATCTTGTGAAACATGATGTATTCATAAAAGTACCATTCTCAGAAAAGTACCAAGTCACAGAGATTGCCCTCAACTACAGATACCAGCAGTTATGTGAGCTAAGTAATAACTTCTGTGCCCCAGTTTTATCATCTATAAAATGGGTATGATATTTGTTGAAAGAATTAAAAGAGTAAAGATTTTAAGAGTGCTACCATGGTACTAGGCACATCAAAAAAAGCTTATAAAATATCAGATTTGTTTCCTTTTTTTTTTCTTCTCTTTTTTTGTGTACAGTTCCCTCTTTTCCTTTCTATCCTCTTTTTTTCTGACTTTATTCTTTCCAAGTCCCTTTTCCTCTCTCAGGGTCCTCCACTAGGCAGCTCAACTTTAAAGATAATTTAAAAAATCAAAAAGGCTCCTCCTACTTCCCATGGCAGTAAGAGAAGAAATGCTATGACCAACCTAGACCGCCTATTAAAAGGCAGAAATTACTTTGCCAACAAAGGTCCATCTAGTCAAAGCTATGGTTTTTCCCAGTGGTCATGTATGGATGTAAGGGTTGAACTATAAAGAAAGCTGAGTGCCAAATAATTGATGCTTTTGTACTGTGGTGTTGGAGAAGACTCTTGAGAGTCCCTTGAACAGCAAGAAGATCCAACCAGTCCATCCTAAAGGAAATCAGTCCTGAATATTCACTGGCAGGACTGATGCTGAAGCTGAAACTGCAATACTATGGCCACCTGATGTGAAGAAATGACTCATTGGAAAAGACCTTGATGCTAGGAAAGATTGAAGGTGGGAGGAGAGGGGACAACAGAGGATGAAATGGTTGGATGGCATCACCGACTCGATGAACATGAGTTTGAGTAATCTCCAGGAGTTGGTGATGAACAGGGAAGTCTGGCATGTTGCAGTCCATGGGGTTGAAAAGAGTTGGACACGACTGAGCAACTGAACTGAACTCCCCTTGGCTGCTGTTTTTAGATATATCCCCTGTGACTCCAAAAGTAGAGACAATTCCCAGGACAATCTAAGAGATTCACAGTGACCATTTTGTAAACATGAGATCTTGGTCTTACATTTGTTTTACAGATATTTGTTCTTTTTCAAACAATTGTTTCATAGTGAGGTTGTAATAGTTTTCCTCAGGAACAATGAAGAATTCAAGATTTCCCTATCTTTTCCTTGTGAAGTTCTTTGTGGATGTAGATTTCCCTTGCATTATTCCTAAGTGGCTTAGCCTTCTATTGGCCACCAGGTTCTCTGTCCCTCTCTTCTCTTCAGTGATTTCTGGAGCCCTTGAAAGAGAACGTGTTAGTCACTTCAGCTGTGTCTGACTCTTTGCAACCCCATGGACTATAGCTTGCCAGGCTCCTCTGTCCATGGAATTCTCCAGGCCAGAATACTGGAGTGAGTAGCCATTCCCTTCTCCAGGAGATCTTCTCGATCCCCTCGATCTTCTCCAGGGATTGAACTCAGGTCTCCTGCATTACAGGCAAATTCTTTACCATCTGAGCTTCCAGAGAAGCCCATACAGCCTGTTATTCAGAAAATTGTTGTTGTTGCTGTTGGTTTTCCAGATGCTGTCATCCTCAGTGATCCTTTCTCTGCTCTACTGATTTATCTTTCTCGTAATAATAGCTTTCACCTTTTTGCTAATTTTCAAAATTCATGTTTCTGTTTTATGTTTCTATATTTGTCCATTTTGACCTTTTTTTTACTGCTTGTCCTTTTATGAGCTAATAATCAGTTTGAGATGGTTAATCTGCTGCTGTTGATATTATACAAGGATCAGCTATCCTTCCTTTTCCTCCCTGATTATTCTCTGTTTAATTATTTAATCTTCAAATGTTCACTGTTCTATTTAAAAAGTTCTTCTCCACATTGTAAATTCTGCACGCTATACTCGTTTCCTTTCATCTAACCTATATTTTATGAGGCTAATTAACTGAATCTAAAGGATGTCCTCAAAGCCACACTCTACAAAGGAATATGAGAAACTTCCCGCATGATGAATGTGCATCATTCTGGTTTCATCCGATCTAGAGCATCAGTTAGCAACTTCTCTGAGAAATTTCTATTGCTGGGCCAGTTTCATTAGGTATGGCAATATCTCTACTGTGATTCTTGCTGTGATCTGATCATAACTGTAAGAAGGGAAGTATCGAATTAAAATTCTCCACTTTAAAGTAAATTTGAATCTCTGACAAAATCGTAAGATAGACACACATACCTCAGTGTCTTTGCAGGTTCTCTGTCTCAGCCCACCTCAATCTTTGTAAGTATTCCTTCACCACTGGCTCCTATATGTTGAAAAAGCTCATCCTTGACTCCGCCTCTCCTGCGCATTCCACCACAGTGCCCCCAAGTCAAACCTGCCCTGCAGATGTAAAACTGCCTGATGGACAGTTTCCCTGACATCCTGTCCCATCAAAGTTCATCATTGTCCTATCATTCTGTGCTTATCCTACTTGGGTCATTAAAATGACGCAAACTAAATCTCAATTTGATGTTAATGGCCATTAATGACTTAAAAGGTGACCCTTCTCAAGAGACTTAACTGTATTTTCAGAGTGCTTCTAAGACCATAACCTGAAATGTTGCAGAATGGTGGGAACTTCAAATTCCATGGCAGACGAGCAAGGGAAATACCACATGTGGATGATAACAGGGCTCATATCACCTTCTAATCATATTAATACTACTTATAAAGCTTTTCCTCTGAACCTGAGCATGACTGCCCCTGCTTACTGAAGACTGCAACTGGATAATTATACAGCTTGAAGGGATTATATCTGGTAGAATATTGATAAGTTAATCAATCTTCTTATCTTTGGAGGCATAGTGATTATGAATTATTAGCTCAATTTCTGAATGAAAAAAGACGATGCTCTCTGAAGGGGAATCTGACCATTTGGATGTTAAGCAGAGTGTTTTTTTTTTTTTTTTTAATCCATTAAATAAAAGGTTTAAATTTTTCATATAGTCTGAGGGCTTAAGTTTTTAATTCAAACTAATATGTCAAGCAATGGCACTTACGAAAATGGAATGATGCAAAGGGACTTTTATCCGTTGATAAGTGGAGATGAGAGGAAAAAGCTGACAGATCAGCAGAGTTATCTAAAAGCCAAGAGGCAAGCAGAGCCTTGCAGATATCCAAGCCTGGCCGGGAAACAAAGATAAATGAGAGCAGAGAGCAGAAACCTCATTGTTACCCTCCTGCCCGTGGTAAACGGAGACTCTCAGTATGTGAGTACCTGTCTCTAATCACGTGTAAAACTGCAAAACTTGCAGGGTTACTTTGATATGAGCAAGGTTAATGTGCTACTCAAGATTAATTGTGACTTCACCAAGAAATTTATGGAGGATGAGGGAATATGAAAGTGAAAAGAGAACCAAAAGCCTTGTTGGAGATTTATCACGAGAGGGTGATGGATGAATGCCTTCAGAAACCAATAATAGGATTTTAAAGATTCACAAAAGCAGCATTAAGGAGATCTCTGGTGCTTACCTTAGACAAACTAGAGCTGGTGGATGGATGAGTACTCTGGTTACAGCTGAGTGGGGAGCTCAGCTGGTTATTTTAGACTGGGTCTCAAGAAGTGTCTATGCTTGTGTAAGACAGACTGCTAGTGGCAAGCCACTGTAGCACAGGTAGCTCAGCCTGGTGCTCTGTGATAACCTGGAGGAGTGGGATGGGAAGGTGGGAGGGAGATCCAAGAGGGAGAGCACACATGCATACCTATAGCTGATTCACATTATTGTACAGCAGAAATGACTACAACATTGCAAAGCAATTATATGTCAATTACAAATTAATAAAGGTTGAGAGTAATAGTTTAAAAAATGACAATTTAGAAAACAAATCTTAAAGAATGAATACTATAGAAAGTAAGAAAGAACGTCTGTTTGTGACAACATGGATGTTCCTTGGGGGCATTGTGCTAAGTGAAATAAATCCGATAGAAGGACAAAAAAATAAAATAAAAGATATTCTATACTTTTCCGCCCTCATTGTTCTTGAGGTAAAATGATAAATAAAAATGGTATGCATATCATATAATGTGTGCAAGTATCTAATGTGATGTTTTGATATATATTATATTGTGAAATAATCATCCCATTCCACCTATTAAACATACCTATCACATGCACACAAAAGCTATGCTTTATAGAGAACAGACTTACGGTTGCCAAGGGGGAAGAGAGGTGGGGGAGGGAAGGCTTGGGAATTTGGGATTAGCAGATACAAACTAGTATATATAGGATGGATCAACAACAAAGACCTAATATATAGCACAGAGCTATACTCAATATCTGGTGATAAATCAGAATGAAAAAGAATATATATATATATATATATATGTATATATATATAACTGAGTCACAGTGTTGTACAGCAGAAATTAACATTGTAAGTCAACTATAATTCAATCACATTTTTAAAAAATGTGCTTTGGTGAAGTTGTGAATTCTGGATCTAGTCCTCTGTATGACATTTTTATAGACTTATATTGACCAATCCACATACAAAGAAATCAAAATGACCATCTGATGATTCATAGACTAATCATACAAGAGATCTCAAGTTTCATCTCTGTCACTCATTAGTTACACAATTTTGGATAATTCATCTAATTTCTCAAATCCTCTACTTCATCAAAAGAATGACAGGAAAAAAATTGTGTCAAGTTATATTTTTGTTGTGAGTGTTAAGTGAGATAATGATTAGCAGAGTCCTTTAGCACTCCAGACAAAGAGGTACCCTTGTCTGAACTTCTTGTCATTCTTAGCAGTAGTAATAGTAGAAACAAAATAAAGGGTCTGGGGAATCAAACTGCTGTGGTACCTAGTGCAACCATCTCCACCCTGAGTATAGTCTGTGCTCTAACTAGAATCTATCTTGGTTTTTCTCTCCCATAGATAAAGAAGAGGTAGATAATTATTTGCCTGTTTATCAATAGGCTTTTCAGTCACAGAAAGTGTTTGTCATTACATTATTACTTCATGTAGAACATGTTGCAATTAACTAGCCCAAGCTTATCTTACTTTGGATTCACTACAATTTTACAGGAACTTTAGGAGGCAACCTGGACTCACTTGGCTATATTAATAGTGTAGTCCTTCAGAAGAAATTTTCTGGAAAGATTTCCACAGATGGCTAATACATATGTGGATTTGTGTTACCTTCAGTTTCAGCAGGGAATGTACTTTAATTTTGTTCACAAATTTTTAGATTGCATACGGTTAAGTCCTGAAGTTCTCCATGCATTTACTGAACAGCCCATTTCTTTCTGTTTTTGTATTTCAGAGAAAGGCAAATTAAAAACTTTAAAGGAAGCTTTGGCTGGGACAACTAAAGTAGAAGATTGTGATCACCTGTGATTCCCTGGTGTTCGTGCATGAAATGGTATTATTTTGGTTTCCAGGTGTTAGGCTAACCATTTTCCACTGTTAGGTAAGATGCTTTACTCAGTTTTTCTTAGTTTACCTCTGCTTCCTCCTTTCCTTGACTTTCTTCTAGTTTCACTCTACACTCCACTGGTGATTTCATCATCTTGAAGGTGAGTGTCTGCAGTCAATTCTCTTCCTACCTCCAGACACATCTATGTCCAACAAAAAGTTGGCACTCAAAATTCTCAAGTAGTTCACGTCTCAATGGCAACACACATGTATTCATTCAACCATTATAACCAGCCTACCACGTTCCATGTTCTAATCCAGGAAAATAAAATAAACCTTGTGTTCTATTGAAGGAGAAAGTTATTAATCAAATAATAACACATCAAAATGAAATTTCAGTTTCTAATAGAGGATGTAAAGGGAAAGCAAAGATTATCATAAAACATTTTAAAAGGGGGATAAGACCAAGCCAGGAAAAGCTACACATCTTCCTCTAATGCTCCAAATCTCAGCAAATTGCATTACCATACCTTCAGATGCTCAAGCCAAAAATCTAGAGGAGAATATTCATTTCTCCTACTCTCACTATCCTTACATCCAATTTGTGAGTAAATACTCCCAAAAAAACAAAGGATGAAATGGCTGGATGGCATTACTGACTCGATGGGTGTGAGTCTGAGTGAACTCCGGGAGTTGGTGATGGACATGGAGGCCTGGCAAGCTGCAATTCATGGGGTCGCAAAGAGTTGGACACGACTGAGCAAGTGAACTGAACTGAACTGAAGAAATTGTTATATTTTCACTTCATAGTTTAGTGGCGAATCTTGCTTTCAATATTAAAAATGAGGATGCTTGTTCTTATGGAAATATTATAATATATGACAACAATTCTAGGATGATGATACTCTTGAAATAAAGAGAATCTAAAAGTCCAATGACAAACAGTACATGAGTTAGTATTTTGTCTCAATAAATACTTAGTTTCTACTTTTCATAATTACCTTCAATTCCAGAAGAAAAATAAATTAGCTTGAGAGGAATATCACTGAAGGCATTTCAAAGAACATAGGATTAAGTAGTCTTCTTGATGCCACTTTCTATTGTATTTGATCTGGCTATAATGTATCCTACTAAACAGTTAGTTCATTCAGAACATATTTACTGAGTGCTTATTTTATACACACTATTTTAAGCTTTGGGGATATAGAAGCAAACAAACAGATCAAACAGAACAAAACACTTACCCTCATGGAGCTTACATTTCCATTTGAAGGATTCAGACATAAAATAAAAAGTATATTACATAGTCCATTAGATAGTAATAGATACTAAAAAGAAATATGTTTATTTCAAACTACCTCTTTGATCCCCTCACTGATGTTGAAGAGTCTAAAGTTGACTGGTTCTATGAAGACCTACAACACCTTCTAGAATGAACACAAGATTTGGGAACAATTCAAGCAAGGATAAGCAAGATAAAGGACAGAAGTGGTAAGAACCTAACAGGAGCAGAACAGATTAAGAAGAGATGATAAGAATATACAGAAGAACTATATAAGAAAGATCATAATGACCCAGATAACCATGATGGTGTGGTCACTCACCTAGAGCCAGACATTCTGGAGAGGGAAGTCCAGTGGGCCTTAGGAAGCACTACAAGGAGCAAAGCCAGTGGAGGTGATGGAAATTTAGTGAATCCTGTCAAATCCTAAAAGACGATGCTGTTAAAGTGCTGCACTCAACATGTCAGCAAGTTTGGAAAACAGCAATGGCCATAGAACTGGAAAATGTGTTTTCATGGAGAATGCAGCACTTCTTAATCATGTTTTTTTTTTTTTTTGTTAATTTGATAAAATAATGATTGTATTCTAAATCTTTCCATTCTGAGCTAATCTGATTTGTTATTTCTTAACATTTTCTGTCCATTTATATTCCTGTTGTTGTTCAGTGGCCCAGACCTGTCTGAGTATTTGTGACCAAGGACTGCATGAACCCCATGGATTACATGTTCCTATTATGGCTTAATCAAGGCCTTAAATGATTCAGATTCTCCAAACTTCATAGAAGAGTAAGAAGGTGCTTCAAAATGTCTTTCATATAAATTCATTACTGTCATCTCCTTGGCTCTCACAGTTGCACTGGTACACTTCCATGCCCTCTTGAAAGGCTCAGAAAAAAATGATACAGTTTGCCTTGGATGTCCCTCTGAGGTTGCCAATAAACTTCAGTTGGAAGAAGTCAAGTTAAATAATGGCTTAACTCCATCAATTAAGCAATATACTACACCCATGAACAGGGCCACCCACTGGGCACATGCCACAGTTATGGGAGGGTGCTGTCCCCGTTGGTGGAAGGAGATACTCTGGCTGATTCAATAAGCCCCTTGAATCAGGAGACTCCTATTTTAAACCAGCCCCTATAAATTAGGTGACTCCAAGATTCATTCTGTACTTCCTGGTCACCAGATTCCCTTATGTCAAATTAGCCTCTTATATCATGTGACTCCAATGGATGAAATCAGTCTTGTTACATATCCAGACCCCCCATTAAATCAATCACCCTTCTTAAATCCTGACACTCATTATAGCAGTCAAGCCCTTTAGGTTTCCTAATCCAATTATGGGAAATAGATGGAGAAACAGTGGAAACAGTGTCAGACTTTATTTTTTGGAGCTCCAAAATCACTGCAGGTGGTGATTGCAGCCATGAAATTAAAAGACGCTTACTCCTTGGAAGGAAAGATAAGACCAACATAGATAGCATATTCAAAAGCAGAGACATTACTTTGCCAACAAAGGTCCATCTAGTCAAGGCTATGGTTTTTCCATTAGTCATGCATGGATGTGAGAGTTGGACTGTGAAGAAAGCTGAGCGCCAAAGAATTGATGCTTTTGAACTGTGGTGTTGGAGAAGACTCTTGAGAGTCTCTTGGACTGCAAGGAGATCCAACCAGTGCATTCTAAAGGAGATCAGTCCTGGGTGTTCTTTGGAAGGAATGATACTAAAGCTAAAACTCCAGTATTTAGGCCACCTCATGCAAAGAGTTGACTCATTGGAAAAGACTCTGATGCTGGGAGGGGTTGGGGGCAGGAGGAGAAAGGGATGACAGAGGATAAGATGGCTGAATGGCATCACTGACTTGATGGATGTGAGTTTGAGTGAACTCGGGGAGTTGGTGATGGACAGGAAGGCCTGGCATGCAGCAATTCATGGGGTCGCAAAGAGTTAGACACAACTGAGCAACTTCACTTTCACTTTCTTCAACAGCGGGATTAACAGATTAGGAAAGTTGATTAATTTAATGGGGTTCAGGAGAATTAAGAAGACAGATTGCTTTAACGGAATTCTGTTCAGTTCAGTTCAGTTCAATTCAGTCGCTCGGTCGTGTCCAACTCTCTGTGACCCCATGGACTGTAGCCTACCAGGCTCCTCTGTCCGTGGGATTCTCCAGGCTGGAGTACTGGAGTGGGCTGCTGTTTCCTTCTACACGAGATCTTCCCAACCCAGGGACTGAACCTGGGTCTCTTGCATTGTAGGCAGAGGCTTTACCATCTGAGCCAAATTAATCAACTTTCCTAATCTGTTAATCCCACTGTTAATTCCACTTAAATCATTGGATTACCTTTTATTCCATCAGTCCCCTTAAAATAAGGGACTACCAATGTTTCAATCTGGCTGCTTGTAATCACATGACTGCAATGCATTTAATCAGCACCCTAAATCATGTGACCCCTATTGATTAAGTCAGTCCCCATTAATTAAGTGAATCACATTGATTGAAACAGCTCCCTTAAATATCATGGCCCCATTAAATCTATTGTCTTTCCTAAATCTCCTGTCATTCATTAGACCACCAAAATTCCTTAGGTTTCTTGACCCCAATTAAGTCAATCCCCTTAAGTTTCCTGACTCTCATTAAATCAATCTGCTTTAGGAAGAATGGGTTTGTTGCCTAAATCATCTGACCTATTAAGAAGGATGATTAATTTAATTAGGATCACAGAGATTTAAGAAGGCAGATTGTATCAAAAGAGCCACTAACCACCCTTTCAGGGTCCAGCCTCACTATTACAGATATGGGTGTGATTATTCAAATTATGTTCTTTGTGGGGGATTCTAGAAAGACAACCCTTTGAGCAAAAGAAATGCTGAACATTTTGTGCATAAAAGCAAGCTAGCAATAACACTGAAGTGCCAATAGATCTAATCCATTACTGACTAACTCATGATTTCACTGAGAGCGAGACTATTGGTGACCCACACATTTACTCAGTCCATGTGTGACACACTTTTTTTTTTTTTTTCCCTCTGACTCCTAAGGGCCAGGAAGAATTCTAGATGCTGAGTCAATAAGGCACAATGCTTTTTCTTCCGGAAGTTCACAGAAGCACATAGACACCTAAATAGAGAACCACAATGTCCTATCAGAAGTATTTTACTAAATGTACTTTAGGAACTATATTTGATTAAATCATGATTTTATTTACCTGTTTTAAATTGGATTTTAGGTAAAATTTCATTTGACAAGAAATTCTGCTTAACACAAACAGTAACAATGGGCTTTAAAAACATTAAAAGTATATTTTTCTTTTGCAAATTATGCTTTCTGGTTAATTAATTTGGACTGAATTACATAACCAGACTTATAATTCATTCCTGTACAGTTAGGAATGTTCTCAAATACAAACTATTCTGAAAGCTAAAGATGACTTCATTTACTGTTTTTTGGTTTTAGTACATTTATGTTTTTAGTGTTGCTCATCTCAACATAAATTATAAATCTGAAGCTTTTAATTCTAGTTGATTGAATTTTTATGATTCATATCTCCCTATGGGCACAAGTTTAATAACTTTTCTACTTTCCATAATACATAACACTTAGAAAGATTTAAGGGTCCAATAGTTGCTGATAGATTTTGTGAGGCGGATTACCAAAGGGTTTATACTGCTATATGAAAACAGACATTTCCCCCCTGACATTTGGTATCATTCATGGGAGGACATTCATCAAACTAGACACTGACTATAGCATTTCACTCACTTTGTTCTTAATCGTCTAGAAAACAAACTAGGTTATTCAAGAATGTTCAAAAAAAAAAAAAAGAGAGAGAGAAAATGTAAAATGTAAGAATGTTCACTTGAGTCAACTGCAATACTAAGAATCTGCTCACCTTGTAAAGGCTGTGTTCCAAGGCAGTTGCAGTACATGGTGATGGTGGCTTGCCTGTCATATGATTTGAAAGCTATCTTGATTTTATAATTAATTTCAGAATATTTGAAATCATGTGGCTGAAGTTGTATGCAATATCTCTTGTGACTCCAGCCAAATCCAAGACTTTTAAAAGGCAGAAATGATTCTTTCCAAACATAAGAATGACAGAAGCAGTGCCCTGCATGTGGCGAAGGAGCAAATGACAAGAATTTGTTTATATGATTTATTTTAAAATAAATAAAATATTTAATTTATTTATCAGGGAAAACCTCTGAGGCTAAAAAACCTGGGAGTAGCCTAAAGTCAGCCAGACTTTGGCAGTCTGGCATTGATTCAAGCTAGTTACAGCTTTAACAAATCTGAGTTCCTTTGTCATTTCAAAAGTCTATTGTGGTCTTACGTTTAGATTTTTAATCCATTTTGAGTTTATTTTTGTGTATGGTGTTAGAAAGTGTTCCAGTTTCATTCTTTTACAAGTGGTTGGCCAGTTTTCCCAGCACCACTTGTTAAAGAGCCTATCTTTAATCCATTGTATATTCTTGCCTCCTTTGTCAAAGATAAGGTGTCCATAGGTGCGTGGATTTATTTCTGGGCTTTCTATTTTGTTCCATTGATCTATATTTCTGTCTTTGTGCCAGTGCCATACAGAATTGAAAGAGACATGTATACCCCAATGTTCATTGCAGCACTGTTTATAATAGCCAGGACATGGAAGCAACCTAGATGTCCATTAGCAGATGAATGGATAAGAAAGCTGTGGTACATATACACAATGGAGTATTACTCAGCCATTAAAAAGAATACATTTGAATCGGTTCTAATGAGGTGGATGAAACTGGAGCCTATTATACAGAGGGAAGCAAGCCAGAAAGAAAAACACCAATACAGTATACTAACGCATATATAATTTAGAAAGAGGGTAACAATAACCCTGTATGTGAGACAGCAAAAGAGACACAGATGTATAGAACAGTCTTTTGGACTCTGTGGGAGAGGGCAAGGGTGGGCTGATTTGGGAGAATGGCATTGAAACATGTATAATATCATATATCAAACAAATCGCCAGTCCAGGTTCGATGCATGAAACTGGATGCTTGGGGCTGGTGCACTGAGATGACCCAGAGGGATGGTATGGGGAGGGAGGTGGGAGGGGGGTTCAGGATGGGGAACACGTGTATACCTGTGGTAGATTCATGTTGATGTATGATTTAAATATGATTTATTTTTAAATAAATAAAATATTAAATCTATTTATCAGGGAAAACCTCTGAGGCTAGAAGACCTGGGAGTAAAACCAATACAATATTGTAAAATAATTAACCTCCAATTAAAATAAATAAATTTATTAAAAAAAAAAGTCTATTGTGGTCCTGCCAGGTAATACTCAAGCCACTTCAAAATCCGAGCCCAACAGACAGGCAGTCTTTTAGGAACTTGCATTCCATTTCTTCATTAGGTTCTTAGTAAAGTGTCTGTCACTTTCTCTTAAAGGACAGTGGGATGAAGAAACATGTGGAACTGATGTCAGGAGCTGCTGTCTTCTGTTTAGCTCCTAGCTCTGTTCACCCAGGTAGAGGAAGAAAAGCAGGGAATTAATCTGGAGTGAACCGAACTGTGTGGACAAAAAATACAGAAAAGCTTGGGAAGCCTGAAATATACAGAGGAAAGAAAAAGACTGTTTTGATAATACCAACAAAATAGTCTTCTGTGGACTGTTGTTATCAGCAAATGCCCTCAGCTATCTCTGGGAAGCTCCATCTCTGAAAATTTATATCCCTTCTCTCAGAAACAATACAACACAAAATGGTGTGGGAAGATGGAGATGGGGGATGCCTCCTGTCTCTCTAGGTGTCCTGAACAAAGAAACTCTAAGATGCTGAGATATGCATGCAGAAGGCTTAATGGGATGTGTTCTCAGGAACAGCTGTTGGGAAGCAACAGAAACGGGGTTGAACAGAAAGAGACGACAAGTGGAGATGCAGTTGCAACAGTTGCCTCAGTCAATCAATCAAAAAGTTCTAAAACTTGGAAGTCTTCCAAGGGTGTTTTTATTGAGGCAAGGAGTATGGGCTTTAGTACTGCCCAATAGTGACCAATTGCTGGATAAGGGCTGCTCCCAGAGAGGGGAATAACCTCAAGTAAGCCGGCTTTTTCATTAGAGGGCAATTCTCAGAAAGGGATGCAGTTCTGAGCTGTCAGCAGTCAGCACTGCCAACCACTTAAGTGTAAGTGCCAAGTTCTTTAAGAAGGATCTAAGTGGCACAACATGGTGTCACTCTCCCCACTCAGCCAGGCTAACTAGGACCATCAGTAGAAATGATCAGGATCGATTCTGACCCCAGGATTACTTGTCACTATACTTTTCCCTCTGCTGGATGAAGAACTAACCATATGACAAATGCTACTTTACATAGATTATCTCATTTTATCTTCTCATCACTGTAAGATCTTTGTCTCAGTGTGTACATAAGGAAACTAAGGTTTAGAGACATTAAATAACTTTCCCAAGTTCACACTACAAGTGAGAACATTCACAGAATTCAAAGTTACATTTTTCTGAATCCAAAGTGTTCAGAAACAATTCATAGCATTCAATATTACACTCTATGGGTTGTGTTTTTATTCCTGACCACCCCACAGATACTTGTGGGGACAGGTAAAATGAATTTCATGAAGGGCAGGTGTATCATCCAGAAAATTTAGGTTTCTGAAAAGTTACTGAACTATACCAAACCATGCATGCCCAAGAACACTCTTTTCAGGCAAGTTCAGCTAAATCAACATCATGAATCTAGGACTATCATATCTGAACAAATGAACCTAGAAATTAGGAACTGAAGCAACAGCACTCTCTGTTAGATTATCTCCAAAAACAACACTGATAAGACTCTTCAAACATCTTCCCTGTATCTTCTTTTCCCCACTCCAAACCCAGCAGTCTACAACAAAATAAAGATTTCTTGAAGGTCAGGAGCTTGATGTGAACGATATTCTAAGTGTATCACATATCAGGTTGCTTTTTAAAAATTTATTCTTTTGTCTTAGCAGTTCTTTTGTTTTTTTTATCTCCCGACTTCTTCCCAGAATAACCACTATGTCTAGTTCAAAAGCACAGCATAGCAGATGTTTCTCATTTCAACTACTCAAAGGTACTATGCAATTATGGAAGAAGTTTGGAGGAAATGCAAATTATTCATTTAATAAGAAAATGCTAAACAGAAATTTTCAAAAGAGACTATTTTCAAAATGTTTCAAAGCCTGCATAAAGGATTATTTTACTGTAGCAATTATAATTTCATGTCCTAGCAAGAATTTCCAGAGTATCACATGTGTATTGATAGTCTCACTACCTGAGGATCAAGAGCAGTTTATTCCTAGACACCTCTCTCCAAAACAGAGCAGAAGCAACTGACTCCATCCTTTCTCATTTCTGTCTTTTCCCAGCAAGACAGAGGCTTTCCTGGTGGCTCAGATTGTAAAGAATCAGTCTGCGATGCTGAAGACCCAGGTTCCACTCCTAGGTCAGGGAGATCCTCTGGAAAAGGGGATGCTTTTGAACTGTGGTGTTGGAGAAGACTCCTGAGAATCCCTTGAACAGCAAGCAGATCAAACCAGTCAATCCTAAAGGAAATCCATCCTGAATATTCTTTGAAAGGTCTGATGCTGAAGCTGAAGTACCAATACTTTGGCCACCTAATGTGAAGAACTGGCTCATTGGAAAAGACCCTGATGCTGGGAAAGATTGAAGGCGGGAGGAGAAGGCAGAGTCTGAGGGTGAGATGGTTGGATGGCATCACTGATTCAATGGACATGAGTTTGAGGATGCTCTGGGAGTTGATGATGGATAAGGAGGCCTGCTGTGCTGCAGTCCATGGGGTCACAAAGAGTCGGACATGACTGAGCAACTGAACTGAACTGAACCCACTCCAGGATTCTTGCATGGGAGAATATCATGAACAGAGGAGCCTGGCAGGCTACAGTCCATGGGGTCACAAAGAGTCAGACAGGACTGACTGACTAAGCACACACACACCATGAATACAGGAGGGTGTTTTAAGCAAGTAGGATTACCAAATTAGAAAAATTTTCTGTCTTGGGAAATAAATATTGACTACAGTCAAGAGATGACCTTTTCTTTGCTTATCTGACTTAAATTGATAAATCCCATGAAATGGATGATGCACCCAGTCCAGAGCCAAAAATTCAAATATTTGTTGAATTTGTAAATTCCCATTACCCACTCCATGAAACCACTGCATTTCCTCTAGAAGAATTAATTGCCCTCTCCTCTGTGCTCTGACAAATTTTTGTGCATTTTAAATAACATTTCCATGAATTGACTTTTGTTATATTTAGTAACAAAGTTTCTGTCTCCTCCTCTTATCTTCAGGGCAGAAACTAGTTCTAGTTCAATCTGTATCCCACACTTTGTCTTGTACAGAACAGGACCCAACGTTAATGATTTACTGACATGTCCAGAAGAATGAACTGTGGAAATGCAAAAAAAAATTGGTGCTGGCCACAAAGGTAGAACTTTATATCTAGACAAGGAAGGTGGATTCGATTCTGCTAATTGCCCATGGCAGATACATGACACACTGCAATGAGCTGGATCTCATTTTGTCGTTGCTATGCTCCTCATGCCAATTGCAAGCAGCACAACACTCTCAGGCTGGAATCCACAAGTCTCTATGCTGATGATATGGTTGAAAGAAAAGAAGGAAAAGATCAATCAGGTTAAAACCCAGGCCTAGTGCTGGCACAAAAAATGTGCAGCAGAGAATTGCCAAAGCTTCTCAGTCCTGACCTGTGAAGCAGGGATTTTGCTTCTCTGGATCAGTTTAGGAATGGCTGAAAGACCATTCATTTCATGCCTCGTTTCTTCATCCATGCCTTTGCTCTCAAGAAGTAGTCATATGCGGTGGTTCAGGACGAACCCTGGAGTCAAGTGGCTTGCATTTGAATCCAGATCCACCACTTAGTTGTGCCTCCTTAGGCAGGATCCTTAACATCCCCCACGGTTCATTTCCTCTGCTAAAATGGATATAGTAATATTTACGTCACAGGGCTGGTGTGAGGACTGAATAAATGAGTACCTGGAAAGCCCTCAGAATACTGTATAATGCGGAATAATTACCCAATCATTTCAGCCACACAGAGGGCACTGTATGTGGTATGATATAGACTCTGGAATTTACTTTGTGTACATCAGTAAGCCACTGGGGAGATTTAAGCAGGAGACTTATGTGATCTGATTTATTGCTTAAATATCCCTCTGACTACTCTGAAAGGCTGGCCTGGCCGAGAAAGAGTCGAAAGGTGGAGCTGAGTTGGGAGGCTCCCATAGTGACCTGGGAAGAAGGATGATGACCTGGTGATGGCTTATTCTATACAAAAGATAGACAGATGGGTAGGATTATCTGTCTTTGAGGGCAGAACAATGAAACATGCCAAAGGAGTATATGTAGAAGGTGAGAAAATGGAAGAAATAATCAGTCAAGAGTCTGCGTTTCTGGCTTCAGTCATGGGAACTTGGTGATGTCATTTACTGAAACAGAGAAGACTGAAAGAGAAACATATTTTGGAAGGGAAATCTAATTTTCCTTGGGGAATTTTAAGTTTTGGATTTCTATGAGAAGTCCATATAGCACTTTCAAATAGCCTGTATTTAAGCCTGGAAATTATATGAAATAACTATATGGAGATATAAATTTGCCACATAAAAAAATACTATAAATCTATGGTATACCATAGATATGATATATCTATGGTATATAGATATGTACAGTCACAAAAATAAATGACTCTGCTATGACTCTGTGATTGATATAAAAGAAGAAGGAGGACAGAGTCCTAAATGACCCCAATATTTCATGTCAGAGAGAAGTAGCACATGAAGGTGACTGGGAAGAGTAACCATGGAGATAGGAGAAAACCTAGGGCGTGTGATGCTATAGAAACAGAGAGATAAGAATGAAACAAGGAGAGTAAAGTGGCCTGATGGGTCTAGTAAGATAAGCATAGAGAAATTATTTGATTTGGTGACATGGAGGCGATTCATGACTCTGACAAGAATCCTTATGGTAGAGTTACTAGAAATTAAAGGCAATTCGGGGCCTTTCTGGGTGATCCAGTGGCTAAGACTTCCTGTTCCTCATGAAGTGAGCCCATGGTCCACCCCTGGTCAAGAAACTAGATCCCGCGTGCCACAACTAGAGACCCTGCATGCCATAGCGAAGACCTGGAGCAGCCAAGTGAATAAATATTAAACAAATAAAGCTAGGAAATATTACTTAAAAAGGCAGCTGGAAAGGAGTTAAAAATTAGGTGGTAGTGCATAAATGGAGAAGGTTTACACTGAAGGGGAAGGGTGAAGGAAAGATCATAGTGAAGAGAGATTCCATTTATCATGTTTGATCTCTGAGAGCTCTTATGCTCCAACCTTCCCCCTTGACCCTATTGCCCCATGTCTGGGTGACTGAATAAGAAAGTCCACATGCTTCCTCCTTTGGTGCAGATGGGAAAGTTGACCCCACACAAACCCCATCCAGCCCTCAAGGTCCCCAAGTCCACCCCAACCTACCCCTGGCTCCTATCAAATCCAAATATCCAATGTCACCCACCTTGCTTTGCTCTTGCTTCACTCTGGACCAAACCAGACCACTTCTCCTTGGTGAGTCCTTTTGTTGTTTAATGTGTGAACAATAAAGCTTATCTCATATCTTACTGGTGCCCATGTGCCATTCATGCCTGGCATGAATGGCATCATTTCCTGGCAGAGGCTGCCCAGCATTCAGCAGAGGACACTAAGCACCAAACAAAAAAGAGACAGAAGCAGGGTGTGCGGTCAAGGGAAAGCTGGAAATTCTGTTTTCATGGAGGTAGGACAACAAAGAACATGTTTTTATGCTAAATGAAACAAAGTCCATTAGAAGATGAAATATTCATGAAACAGGAGAAAGGGGGAGTAATGCAGGAGCAAAGGACTTGAGTGGTAGAGAGGAGATGGGGATCCAAAAAAGGGCAAAGTCTGGCCATCAATGCTTGTTCCCCTGTAACAGAAGAGGAGAGGGGAAGATGGGGCTCAAATCGAATACCCAGACCTGAGTCAGAGTGAATGAGTGCAGAAGCCAAATAGAAGATGAGAGGGAGTGACTGGGATTGTGGGAAGCTGGAGAGAAAATGTGCTTCTACAGGATTTAAATAGAAGATTTCACAACATGTCACCTGCTTTGGGGCCTGCCATTTATAAATCCTGGGGCTGCCCAGGGTCCTCAGAATTGCTGGTACTCCCTGTGAATTACTCTTGCCATTTGTGTCTCATAAAAACATGAGACTGGTCAGGGCACAAAATTCTGCACCTGAAAAGTCAATAACAGTTTCACAGTGGAAGCCCAGACTTTCACTGCAACCTCCCTAACTGCATTTTATCTGCATCCTAGGAAGGATATATTGCTTAGAGAGTGTAGGAATTTCCACAAATAACAAGTAGTTCAATTTTCATTTCTATTTCATCTCTTCAGTTTGTTTTCAAACTGTTTGAACAGTTGTCTAGCTATCTAAAGGTAAACTGGTAGTCATTGACTCCTACTTTTTTTTTTTTTTTAAATTTGAGATTCATGAACTACGTGTTTAAATTAGGAAAACAATTCATAATTCCCCTGGGAATCAACAAGCTGAATAGAAATGAGTATATTTCCACAGAAATGGACTCATTACTCTGTCATTATTGCATAGGGCTTATGAATAACTGCTATAAGACAAACGGGCTTACAGGAAGAAACCTTTTGTATTTATCTTTGGTTATAGTTTTACACTGAAAACAATTTATCCACTTGCATTTAATTTGCTTTGGTGTCAAGTTAGCTATTTTCCTTCTGCTTAAAAGATGGGCATAGTCTAACATTTGTAAATGTCAAGAAAAAATTTAAATATATTAGAATAAGGTATGTTAACAATTCAAAATCCATAGCCATCATATTTTTAAAATGCGATTTCTGTTCTTTTTAAAACTCTACATGTAATTTAAATAATATCAGAATGTTTGAAGCTGAGAAGAAAAAGAAAAGACATTTTTATGTCTGCTATGTGGTACAAAGCAGATTTGGTGTGTTGAATACCTTACCCCTTTTGAAGTAGGTTTTGTCTGCACAGATGAGAAAACTGAAGCTGAAGGGTTTAAAAAGTTTGTCCAAAGTTAAAAACAAAATAAAACAAAACTAGAAGATGGCAACGCAGCAATATAAATATGGGTTTCATTTTGAAATGTCTTCTGTTGCTATTTCTCAAAGTAGAGATTAAAAAGAAGGCAAAGGATTCCCATTAAGCTAAAAAACTCATAACATCAAGCAATTTTAGACATGTGACATTTGATGATTGACGATGACAGAGTTTTCTCCTTTCAAATCAGTAGAATTTGATGTGGTTAATATTCAGGTCAAAGTCATGAATCTTTAACTGTGGTGATTAATCAACATTTCCTTCCTTTAACCTAATCACCATCTTTATATTTGCATGGCTAGAAAATAGGCACCAAAAAAAAAAAAGTGAGGGTGGGGCTTTGAGAGTTATGTGAATCCCATTGTATCATTCGCCCTCAGAAGACTACAGTTTTGTCTACACTCCAGATTAGCATACCCATGGTGTAACAGTGCAGAGATTCTAAAGCCTTCTAGGAACTTATTTTAAAAGACTCCACAGGGCAGTTTGTTTGGCACATTGACTCAGTATATTAAATAAAAAATAAAATAAAGCAATATCTCACTCTGATTTCAAAAGAATATTTACATCTCCACCACAGTAACTGATATGCAACACAATATCAGTGCAGTCCCTTCACCTATCTTTCTTTAACTGACCATATAGCACTGAACTACTTCTAACCCCAAGAGGATAACACTGAAGGGATTCCTGGTTCTGATTACCAAGGTGAATTTTGTGTCTGTTGCTATTTATTTTGTGGAAAAGAGTGTTTTGTTGTTGCTGTTGTTTTCTATCAAGCTATCAAGTTTGATGACTGTCTCTTTAATTAGTTTTATAATTTTGACAATGTAGAATTTAGACAAGACAGAGAGATTGAGTTCATGTCAATAACAAATCACCCCCAACTCCCCCATCTCAGGGGCATAGCACAACAAAAGTTAATTTCTCCCTCATGTTGCATGTTCTTTGGAGATTGGCGATGGGGCTTGATGGAGCAGCCCCCACCAGAGGGCCTTGGCAAGCAAACAACATGGCAAATCACAGAACAGCTCTCAAGACTTCTGGCCAGATCTCACGACTACTGATTTCACCTCCCAAAGCAAATCACATGACCATAGCTAACTTCAAAGAAAAAAAAGAAGTGCAATCCTATTATGATAATTGAGGTCTTTAACAAACATTTTCTTTTGAGATGATATTCATTGTTAATATACTGTAGGAGTGGACCCTTGAATGATGTGGATTTGAATTTTAGTGCAGGTCCATTTATGTTTTCCAGTAAATAGGTCGAGTATTACACAATCCAATAGTTGGCCGAATCTACGGATGCCGAAACACAGGTATAGAGGACTAACTGTAAATTATTCCCAGATTTTCAGAGTTTTGATTGGGTGGTCGGTCAGCATCCTTAAGACCTTCATTTTTCAAGGTCAATGGTATTTTTTATATTATTAGTTTCTAAAATATTCAATATTATTAATATCAAATTTCAGAGTGAACTTTCTGATGGTATATTAACAGAAAGAGGTTTAGGGCATAAAGCAAACTGATCCTTTTAAATTGGAATTCTGGTTGATTATAATCTTCTCTTCAAATTTTACAACCCATAATATATATGAGCCTCATAATGCTAACATAATATTGTTATGAAACAAAAATGAAAGTCTACTGAAAAAAAAAGTGCAATCCTGAAATGTGTACAAGAAAAGAACCAGAATTATTTAGTATAAAGCACTCCTAACCTCATCACAGTCATTTCTTTCCCCTTAATCTTTGTTTTACCAGGCAGAAAGACAATAAAGAGAATATCAGAAGTTAAGAATTCAATCAGAAAACTGAAGAATTTTAAGTCCACTTAAATTTTAAGTCCTGTTTTAAGAATTTGTAGGTTCATCTCTGAATTAAGAACAGAATGAGATTACACAGGAAACAGAAAGAACAGTTCACATTAGAATGGATCCTCAGAACCTAGAAACGAATTGTTACATAGAACAAGATATACATAGTGGTTGTGTCTCTATATTGATCCACAAAAGTTAATTTAATCTACCAGTTATAGAAAACTGGAACTACAAATAGTGTTGGGCTTCAGTTTGGGAATCTAGGAGCAGGAAATATCATAGCTAAATTTAAAAATTAAAGGAAGTAGAAAAGGGAAAGCTTCCATTTTTGTCACTGAAATGCAGGGCTGACCCTAAGCAACATCTTTAATAGATAAGGTTGGTCTGGTACCTTGCCCCTGGACCACCAAATACCTCTGGTCTTACTCTGTCATCAATTACACACAGCCCTCTACTCAGATGTGTTGTGATCTCTAACACTGTACCAAAATCTGAAATTATCTTTTCCCCCTTTAGGACCAACTTTCTCTATTTGAGTGCAATGATTTTAGTTAACTATTAAATTAAATGGAGAAGGGAAAGGCTACCCACTCAAGTATTCTTGCCCAGAGAATTCCATGGACAGAGGAGCTGTGTGAGAAATGAAAAGGTGTGGTTTTGTGGAAAGAGGATACAGCTAATCATCACAGCTTATGGGTTGTTCTCCTACCTGTGGAATATACTTCTTATATTACGATTCTTTGATACATTGTATAGTTTTAATGTATTAATCCACAGTACAGAAAGAAAAATATAGGAATAAGAGCTGCATAGAATCAAATAAAATAATAGGAGTATCTTCTTTTAAAATTCTAAAAGTAGGATAGAACTATAAGGTGTGGTTTATATTTAAATTGTAATCAATCTGATGAAAACAAGTATGCTAGTATTTAAAAAAACTGACTCTTAATATAACCCAAACTGAGACATTTGCATCTTCAAAAGTGAAAGGCTATTAACCCAATCATTAAGATCTTTCTTTCATCTGGTAGTCATGGTACATAGGATACACTCGGTAAATGTTGTATTGCCTCTAAGAACAAAGAAGAAACAGCATGAACTGAAGCCTGAAGAACATCCTAGGAGACAAAGCAAGAAATTCATCCTGAAGAGGACTAAAGGACTTTATGTACTGGGAAGTGTGTAGAAATCAGATGTCCCAGGGTTGAGGGTGTGTCCATGCCATTAGGAGGGCTTAAAAGATGGGAATAGAAAGATAGACTTCATGGAGCAGGCAGCAACAAGAAGAGGTTCCAACATCCAGTCATAGCAATTAAACAAGAGCCACAGAAGCCAATGTCCAACTGTTCTTGGTCCTAAACTAATGAACTTGTTAGGAGAGTAATTTTTAACCATGTGTTTAGACATTCCTTAGTAAACAAGTGAGAAGTTTCTAAGTGGTAAAGATTCCATATTCCTGTATGAGGGGATTTCCCTTTCACTCTTTTATTTGGTTTTCTTTCTTAGGTTAATATATATATTTTTACACAGCTCCCTGCACAACTTAAAACTCGAGCAGTTTTTATGTTGGCTGTGTACCTTGTTCGTGTTGCTTTATATAGACACAAATTACGTGTGCACAGAATACATCAGTGAGAGCTTTGGATGATAGGTAGCAAAGGACATATAAAGAAGTGTTAGTGAAGCTTTTGTCAATCAAGGACAGAATTAATCACCAGCAATACGGACATCCTAACTAGACAGTTTGATTAATATGGTAGAAATATGGATTCTTCCTAGTCCTTCTCTTGCCTTGTCCTCCAGGTAAACAAGATCTCTTCAAAGTGAATTTTTAATTTAATCACCCAAACTTAAAGCACATAACCCCCACAGCTTCCAGAAAGAGCTTTTCATTTTAGGACAGAACTAGTTAAATGGAACTTCATACCTAGCCCTAATCTGAGAAGAAAAGAGTAAGATTAAAGAGGGATAATTTTTTTAAAGAATCATGCTTCTGATGGATTTAAGTTACACTCTATCAGAACATATCCTTTCTGTATATAGATATACATAGTGTATCTCATCCTAAGATGAGATATGAAGCTCATTTTATATTATTTGCCTGTAATTTCTCATGCATTAATATTATTTCTGTAACTGACCTCTGTTTTGCTAATATTTGAAAATCAGAATTTTGAAAAAAGAATATGCTATGATCTCATATCATTTGTTTCTAATCAGCTACCAGCATAGGGAAAAATTACTTTTTAAGATAAATTTCAGGCCACTCCATCTGAGCAATAAAGAATGATGATCTCAACACCTAACTAATTATCTCCTTAGAAAATAAAAGTAAACAAATTATAAGTAAGAAAGCCAAGTGCAAAGATATAGGTCTCGAATTTACATGATCGTGTCTTCAGTTAGCCTAATCAAATGGGGATAAATTTTCAAAACATGGTGGCTAGAATGGAGCTGGGAGAAAGCCTCAGCCATTTACCTTTACAGTCAGTGCAAAGCCTGCCAGTGGTCCTTCTCTATATATACTTCTTCTTTCTTCATCCAGTTCAGTCCTGAATGTACCTTCAAAAATCTTGTGTTGTCTGAGCATTTGAAGACTGAGAAAATCCATAATGTGGCAAATAAAGTTTTATAAAAATTTTGCCACAGCAACAGTTCCACATTTCTACGTTCTCTTGGAGAAATCTGTCACTCCCCATTAAGAAGGAAAGTTTATTCCCCATTCTCTCAACTGCCTTGACCAAAAGAATGAGGTGGATATGATATGGTGTGGCTTTTGATGACAGCTCGTCAAAGATGATATGCTTTTGTGATCCTATCACTCCATGCTTGCCCTTTTAACCCATCCACCATGCTGCAAGGAAGCCCAGATTAGTGCTTACAGAGAAGCCCATATGGAGATGAACTAAGACCTCTGACTAGTAGCCACATGGGTGTTTGGAAGATGATACTCTAGCCTCAGTCAAGCCTTCAGTTGACTGCAAATCCACTTGACATCTTGACTGCAGTCTCATGAGAGAGCCTGAGTCAGAACTCCCCGCCATCCACCCACCCCCCCAAAAAAAGTTTATTGTTTCAAACCACTAAATTTTGGAGCAATTTGTTATGCAGCAGATACTGAACCGATACATCTTCCTGTCAGGGTTATATGGATGAAGGGCAGTGACCTTTTGACCATACACAAGACCAGAAGCAAAGCATATAAAAGGGAAAGACTCAAAGAAAGTGGTGAAGAAGAAACAAACAAAAACAGCAACCAGAGAAGGAAAGGAATTGTGGTTTTCATGGCATGCTTTAAATAATTCATGGAGCTGAGGGCGATTAACACTATAGTCTGTTGTCTGTGGCTGCTGAAAGCTCCTGAATTACATGTTCACAGATCTTGCTTCATGCTGCTGCTGCTGCTGCTAAGTCGCTTCAGTCACGTCCGACTCTATGCACCTTCATAGACAGCAGCCCACCAGGCTCCCCTGTCCCTGGGATTCTGTAGGCAAGAACACTGGAGTGGGTTGCCATTTCCTTCTCCAATGCACGAAAGTGAAAAGTGAAAGTGAAGTTGCTCAGTTGTGTCTAACCCTTCGGGACCCCATGGACTGTAGCATACCAGGCTCCTCCGTCCATGGGATTTTCCAGGCAAGAGTACTGGAGTGGGTTGCCATTGTCTTCTCCATCTTGCTTCATAAGACTTCCCGAAAGAGACCACTGTGTAAGGGAGATCAGAAAATACTCTGCCTTTTTAAGTACTGTAAATGAGTCAGTGGTAACTCCAGCTCCAATAACATATATTAAAGTTGCTGCAGTTAAAAAGTTCTTAGCTGGATCTTGGGAGTGGGTGGGCCATATGCCACAAGGCCAGCCACCACCCATCCCCTCCCCTTGCCTCATGGTGCCCCTTCAATGCTCTTAGCTGAGTGTCTCATGGGGCCTGAAGCACTTACTTTGAAATGAGGCAAAGGACATTCAAAAATTAGAATTTTTTCAGCATAAAGTAATTCAATTTTCATATTTCTGACAATGTTTTCTTGTTTTTTTAATGACTTTTATGAAAATCTTATGACATGAATGCCAGCAAAAGTGCAGAAGAGATCTCATCCTTATTTCAAATGTTCTCAGGATCTTTGGAACAGGGGAATGTGCCAGTGTATAAGCACTGACCTTTAGCAAATCCCAGTAATGATTTCCATGACATTCTGGAGATTATTAAGAATAACAAGCAAAATCTGAGTGAATGAAAGAAACAGTGATGCCAAATCTTAGGCTTTCTTATGAAATCCTTGAGATCATACATATTTCAGAATTCAGAACTTCCTCAATTTTAGAAACATAATCTGTGTATATAGCAGAACCCCCAAATCAACAATGGTAATATTTCCATGTAAAAATGAATGAATATTAAAATGAAATAAAGTGTAAGTACCTTCGAGTCTGTTCAGGTCAACTTTTAATTTTTTTTCCAAATAAGTTTTAGCACAAAAGTTTTGAAAATATTTCAGTATTCAGATCTTTGGGGATTTTAAAATTGCAGGTAGAGGATTATGGACTATAATGATAAAACATATACTATTTGTAGTTTTAACTTGTGCCAGTCATTATGTTAATCTTCTTTGATCCTTCCATCTCCCATGTGAAAAAATGATAAAATTGAGGAACATAGCAAGTGAGTAACATTTCCAAGGTCACAGGACTAAGTGGGTTGATTTGGGTTCTATCTTGAGCCAGACTTCAAATCTGCTGCCTTAACCTCTCTACCATATTGCAAGGGATACAAGTTTTTTGTTGTTGTTGTTGTTGTTGTTTTTGGTTTGTTTGTTTCTTTCAACATAAGTAAGAACAATGTTAAAGAATTTGGGGAACACTGCTTATAATTTACTATCCTGACATGACTTATCACCTTTTAAAATCTTGTTACAGGTCTTATACCAGGATAAACCCTCCAGAATAGCTGCAGAAAGTAGCAATTTCACAGCAGGGGTGTAGGCAAATTGCCAGCATCCATTGGATCATATAAAAAGCAAGGGAAATCCAGAAAAGTATCTACTTCTGCTTCATTGACTACACTAAAGCCTTTGTGTGGATCACAAGAAACTGTGGAAAATTCTTAAAAAGATGAGAATAACAGATCACCTGTCTCCTGAGAAACCTGAATGCAGATCAAGAAGCAACAGTTAGAACCAGACATGGAACAACAGACTGGTTCAAAATTGGGAAAGGACTACATCAAGGCTGTATATTGTCACCCTGCTTATTTAACTTGTATGCAGAGTACATCATGTGAAATAATGGGCTGGATGGATCACAAGCTGGAATCAAGATTTCCAGGGGAAATATAACTTCAGACATGCAGCTGACACCATCCTTATGGCAGAATGGGAAGAAGCACTAAAGAACCTCTTGGTGAAGGTGAAAGAGGAGAGTAGAAAAGCTGGCTTAGAACTAAACATTCAGAAAACTAAGATCATAGCATCTGATCCTATCATTTCATGGCAAATAGATGGGAAACCAATGGAAACAGTAACAGGCTTTATTTTTTTGGGCCCCCAAATCACTACAGATGGTGACTGCAGCCATGAAATTAAAAGACACTTGCTTTTTGGAAGAAAAGCTATTACCAACCTAGGCAACATATTAAAAAGCAGAAACATCACCTTGCCAAAAATTTGGTCTAGTCAAAGTTGCGATTTTTCCAGTAATCATGTATGGATGTGAGAGCTGGACGATAAAGAAGGCTGAGTGCTGAAGAACTGATGCTTTTGAACTGTGGTGCTAGAGAAGACTCTTGAGAGTCCCTTGGACTGCAAGGAGATCAAACCAGTCAATCCTAAAAGAAATCAACTCTGAATATTAATTGTAAGAACTGATGCTGAAGCTCTAATACTTTGGCCATCTAATGGGAAGAGCTGACTCATTGGAAAAGAGCTTGATGCTGAGTAAGACTGAGGGCAGGAGGAGAAGGAGGTGACAGAGGATGAGATGGCTGGATGGCATCACTAACTCAATGGACATGAGTTTGAGCAAACTCCAGGAGATGGTGAAGGACAGGGAAGCCTGTCATGCTGCAGTCAATGGGACTGCAAAGAGTCTGACGTGACTGAATGACTGAACAACAAAGAGGTGTAGGCAGGGGTAGGTCAAGGGACCATGACTTGAGATTGAGAAAAAACAATGACTAGAAAGGAATGGGAATTATTTCCTGCACTTTTTTTTTTTTTTGAATGGTAAGGATATAAGAAGAGTAGACAGTGATAGAACCCTAAAAAGAGACTTCCTTTGCAAACATCTTTGTAAGGGTGTTTTCAGGAAAATAATTAGGTTCTCCATATAACACAGGAACAGAACTGAAACAGAGCAGGACCCTACAATCTTTGATGCAAAAGTCCTTAGCCTCCTTTTTGTCTGTGGAAAATCTTTAGCCAAAGAAAAAGTTTAATTAGAGAAGTTCGAGGAGGGAGGAGGGAGTGGGGTTCAGGATGGGGAACACATGTATACCTGTGGTGGTTTCATGTTGATGTATGGCAAAACCAATACAATATTGTAAAGTAATTAACCTCCAATTAAAATAAATAAATTTACATTTAAAATTAAAAAAATATAGAAACAAAGGAAAGTGGTCAAAGGAGACCAAATAATAAGATTTTGATCACTAAGCACACTCAAGGATCTTTACCTCTTTATCAAGGGCAATAGGTAATATTCTAAGGCATATACTGTTAGCTGTCATATAGATCCTGAAGCTCACACCAGAAGAAGTTAACTCCATGATGACAAGATTGTAGCCATGACATGTGCTACCACAATTCTGAGAACTGGTCTCAGGAAATGGAAACAAATTGGCCTTGGAACTGAAGACTAATTTCTCTCTGTCTATAAAAGTTCTTGCCCCCTAATTGTTAGGGGTGGAGTGTGGGAGTCAGCCTTCGGACAGGTGTCCATTCCATCTGCCCCCAATTGCCTGCATCCAATATGAAGCAAACTTTCCTTTCCACCAACTTGGCCTTTTTATTAACTTTTGAATGGCAAGCAACCAGACCTGGGCTCTATAATAGAACCACCTTGAAAAAAAAAAAGACAGTAATTGGCCAACTAGTAAAGAACTGGGAGAGAGTTTCAAATCAGAGGATTTCTGAAAGAGTTTCTGTCATCAGAGCACAGTGCCAAAGTGATATAATGTAATAGTGGGGCTCCGGCAAATTGGGTCATTGTAAGTAAAGAATTTGCCTGCAATGTGGGAGATCTGGGTTTGATCCCTGGGTTGGGAAAATCCCATGGAGGAGGGCATGGCAAACTACTCCAGCATTCTTGCCTGGAGAGTCCCTATGGACAGAGAAGCCTGGCGGGCTACAGTCCATGGGGTCACAAAGAGTCAGACGTGACTGAGCGACTAAGCACAGCACAGAAAGTTATGCACCAAAAAGTCATACAGTGTAATATGTGCATATGATTTCCATCCAAGAAGCTGCTTTCCAAAATACTGGCTTAGGACTGCTGATAAGTAAAGAACCAATGGGTTGTCCTGCATAGTTCATTGCCACAATAGCTGAAAGTGGGTGTCAGTCCCTGAGTCATGTCTGACTTTTTGTGAACCCATGGACTGTAGCCTGCAAGGCTCCTTTGTCCATGGGATTTTCCAGGGAAAAATACTGGAGTGGGTTGCCATGCCTTCCTCCAGAGTATCTTCCCAACCCAGGGATTGAACCTGAATCTCCTGCATTGCAAGCAGATTCTTTACCATTTCAGACACTAGTGAAGTCCACACAAGAGCTGGGGACATTCTTAGACAAAGTGAAACGTATCACCCCCTTCCAATTCCATCTAGGCAACATACTGACTCATAATAGCAACATCCATGACACAAATGCCACCCATGCACAAGAGTTAAAACTATCTTAAACATTTGCATTACATAGCAACTATACTGCTGCTGGTACTGCTTCTGCTAAGTTGCTTCTGTCGTGTCCAACTCTGTGTGACCCCACGGACTGCAGCCCACCAGGCTCTGCCGTCCCTGGGATTCTCCAGGCAAGAATACTGGAGTGGGTAGCTATTTCCTTCTCCAGTGCATGAAAGTGAAAAGGGAAAGTGAAGTCCTTCAGTCGTGTCTAACTCTTCGCGACCCCATGGACTGCAGCCTACCAGACTCCTCCATCCATGGGATTTTTCAGGCAAGAGTGCTGGAGTGAGGTGTCTTTGTCTTCTCCAGCAACTATATTAGGACAAGACAAAGGTATACTTTAAACAATAGCTTCCAGAATGAAAACCATGATGTGAGTAGTATTTTGATGTAAATACATTGGTGCTAAAAGTAAGAAGTAATTTAGTTCAGACACAAGGATTGGGATACCATCAACTAAGAAGGTAAATTAGCATCTTAAACATAACAGAAATAATCAAACTTTTACAGTTTGTCATGATCAACTCCTTCCATACAGAAGAGAAGCACTGAGACAAGCAATCAGTTGTGACTGTCAGAAAATATTTGCTTCACAAATTCATAAGTCCATGGTGCATGCTGTCACTTCAGTTGTGCCCAACTCTTTGTGACCCTGTGGACTGTAGTCTGCCAGGCTCCTTCCATGGAATCCCTTCTACGGGATTCTCCAGGAAAGAATACTGGAGAAAACATTGCCATTTCCTACTCGAGGGGATCTTCTGGTCCCAGGGAGCAAACCCCTGTCTCTTCAATCTCCTGCATTGGCAGAGGAGTTCTTTATCACTAGCACCACCTCGGAAGCTCCATGGTAAAACCACAGACAACTGTAGGTGTTAACCTCCTGTTAAATAAAATTGTCAAGCTTTGTGTCAGAACTTGCTTGACTGAAAATTGAGACAGAAGTACTCATTTTAGGACTTCCCTGGTGGATGAGTGACTGAGACTTCCAATGAAGGGGGCCCAGCCCTGGTNATGACTTGAGATTGAGAAAAAACAATGACTAGAAAGGAATGGGAATTATTTCCTGCACTTTTTTTTTTTTTTGAATGGTAAGGATATAAGAAGAGTAGACAGTGATAGAACCCTAAAAAGAGACTTCCTTTGCAAACATCTTTGTAAGGGTGTTTTCAGGAAAATAATTAGGTTCTCCATATAACACAGGAACAGAACTGAAACAGAGCAGGACCCTACAATCTTTGATGCAAAAGTCCTTAGCCTCCTTTTTGTCTGTGGAAAATCTTTAGCCAAAGAAAAAGTTTAATTAGAGAAGTTCGAGGAGGGAGGAGGGAGTGGGGTTCAGGATGGGGAACACATGTATACCTGTGGTGGTTTCATGTTGATGTATGGCAAAACCAATACAATATTGTAAAGTAATTAACCTCCAATTAAAATAAATAAATTTACATTTAAAATTAAAAAAATATAGAAACAAAGGAAAGTGGTCAAAGGAGACCAAATAATAAGATTTTGATCACTAAGCACACTCAAGGATCTTTACCTCTTTATCAAGGGCAATAGGTAATATTCTAAGGCATATACTGTTAGCTGTCATATAGATCCTGAAGCTCACACCAGAAGAAGTTAACTCCATGATGACAAGATTGTAGCCATGACATGTGCTACCACAATTCTGAGAACTGGTCTCAGGAAATGGAAACAAATTGGCCTTGGAACTGAAGACTAATTTCTCTCTGTCTATAAAAGTTCTTGCCCCCTAATTGTTAGGGGTGGAGTGTGGGAGTCAGCCTTCGGACAGGTGTCCATTCCATCTGCCCCCAATTGCCTGCATCCAATATGAAGCAAACTTTCCTTTCCACCAACTTGGCCTTTTTATTAACTTTTGAATGGCAAGCAACCAGACCTGGGCTCTATAATAGAACCACCTTGAAAAAAAAAAAGACAGTAATTGGCCAACTAGTAAAGAACTGGGAGAGAGTTTCAAATCAGAGGATTTCTGAAAGAGTTTCTGTCATCAGAGCACAGTGCCAAAGTGATATAATGTAATAGTGGGGCTCCGGCAAATTGGGTCATTGTAAGTAAAGAATTTGCCTGCAATGTGGGAGATCTGGGTTTGATCCCTGGGTTGGGAAAATCCCATGGAGGAGGGCATGGCAAACTACTCCAGCATTCTTGCCTGGAGAGTCCCTATGGACAGAGAAGCCTGGCGGGCTACAGTCCATGGGGTCACAAAGAGTCAGACGTGACTGAGCGACTAAGCACAGCACAGAAAGTTATGCACCAAAAAGTCATACAGTGTAATATGTGCATATGATTTCCATCCAAGAAGCTGCTTTCCAAAATACTGGCTTAGGACTGCTGATAAGTAAAGAACCAATGGGTTGTCCTGCATAGTTCATTGCCACAATAGCTGAAAGTGGGTGTCAGTCCCTGAGTCATGTCTGACTTTTTGTGAACCCATGGACTGTAGCCTGCAAGGCTCCTTTGTCCATGGGATTTTCCAGGGAAAAATACTGGAGTGGGTTGCCATGCCTTCCTCCAGAGTATCTTCCCAACCCAGGGATTGAACCTGAATCTCCTGCATTGCAAGCAGATTCTTTACCATTTCAGACACTAGTGAAGTCCACACAAGAGCTGGGGACATTCTTAGACAAAGTGAAACGTATCACCCCCTTCCAATTCCATCTAGGCAACATACTGACTCATAATAGCAACATCCATGACACAAATGCCACCCATGCACAAGAGTTAAAACTATCTTAAACATTTGCATTACATAGCAACTATACTGCTGCTGGTACTGCTTCTGCTAAGTTGCTTCTGTCGTGTCCAACTCTGTGTGACCCCACGGACTGCAGCCCACCAGGCTCTGCCGTCCCTGGGATTCTCCAGGCAAGAATACTGGAGTGGGTAGCTATTTCCTTCTCCAGTGCATGAAAGTGAAAAGGGAAAGTGAAGTCCTTCAGTCGTGTCTAACTCTTCGCGACCCCATGGACTGCAGCCTACCAGACTCCTCCATCCATGGGATTTTTCAGGCAAGAGTGCTGGAGTGAGGTGTCTTTGTCTTCTCCAGCAACTATATTAGGACAAGACAAAGGTATACTTTAAACAATAGCTTCCAGAATGAAAACCATGATGTGAGTAGTATTTTGATGTAAATACATTGGTGCTAAAAGTAAGAAGTAATTTAGTTCAGACACAAGGATTGGGATACCATCAACTAAGAAGGTAAATTAGCATCTTAAACATAACAGAAATAATCAAACTTTTACAGTTTGTCATGATCAACTCCTTCCATACAGAAGAGAAGCACTGAGACAAGCAATCAGTTGTGACTGTCAGAAAATATTTGCTTCACAAATTCATAAGTCCATGGTGCATGCTGTCACTTCAGTTGTGCCCAACTCTTTGTGACCCTGTGGACTGTAGTCTGCCAGGCTCCTTCCATGGAATCCCTTCTACGGGATTCTCCAGGAAAGAATACTGGAGAAAACATTGCCATTTCCTACTCGAGGGGATCTTCTGGTCCCAGGGAGCAAACCCCTGTCTCTTCAATCTCCTGCATTGGCAGAGGAGTTCTTTATCACTAGCACCACCTCGGAAGCTCCATGGTAAAACCACAGACAACTGTAGGTGTTAACCTCCTGTTAAATAAAATTGTCAAGCTTTGTGTCAGAACTTGCTTGACTGAAAATTGAGACAGAAGTACTCATTTTAGGACTTCCCTGGTGGATGAGTGACTGAGACTTCCAATGAAGGGGGCCCAGCCCTGGTCAGGGAACTAGATCCTACAAGCTGCAAATAAGACCTGGTGCAGCCAAATAAATTAAAAAAAAAAAAAAAAGAAGTACTCATTTTGAACCCTTCCTCACCACCTTGCCAAGTTCTGATAAGAGAATTGTCAGCAGTGAGATGCACAAGAGAATAAATAGATTAAGCTAATTGAAGGCATACAATGAATATCTTAGAGCTACAAAATTGGGACTCCCCTAGGCAAATTAGCACCTCCATTAAACATATTGTATATTCAACAAAAACTGTATTTTTTTCCAATAGACTAACTTTGCTCACTTTGAATTTGATCAGAGCTGAAATTCTGAATTTTCCAGCAGTGTCCTCTTGTGTATAACTAAAGATAAATCATCCTTAAGAGCTCTGTTTTGTAGGAACGATTACAAACCATCATATTTGGATCTGTATGGTGCAGGTTTCTTTGTTTCAACTATACTGTATTAAGTCATTAGTGGAAAGTAAAAATTTAATTCTATACGTGTATAAAATTGTATTAAAATGTAGGTGCATGTCTTTCATTACTTTCATCCTTCCCAATCAGATTGAGAAAACACTTAAACTTTTTTTTATTGCAATACAGTTGATTTACAATGTCATGTTAGTTTCAGGTACATAGCAAAATGATTTAGATTTTCAGATTTGCATGAAATAACTTTCTCTATCCCTTCATTTTCAATCTATATTTGTCCTTCACCATGAAGTGGGTCTCTTGTGAGCAACATTTTGTAGGCTTTTATTATCCAGTTGGCCACTCTATGACTCTTTAAAATTGTTTTTGCTTTTCGGCTTCACCATACAGCAAGTGGTATCTTAGTTCCCCAACCAGGGATGGAACTCTCGCCCCCCTGCTCTGGAAGCACAGAATCTTAACCACTGGGCCATCAGGGATGTCCCCACTCTATGTCTTTTGATCAGAGTGTTTAGTCCATTGACATTTAAGGTAACTATTGATAAGTATGTATCTATTACCAGTTTTAAACTTCATTTTCCAGTTGATTTTGTATTTCTTCTTTATTTCTTCCTCTTTATTTTTCCTTTTGAGGGTTTGATGGTATTCATCTGTATTAGGCTTGAGTTTTTGTCTTGACTTTTGTGAATCTATTGTATGTCTTTGTTTCATGATTACCTGGGTTTTCAAGTATGCTAACCCCTTACTATATCTGCTTGCTTTAGACTGATAGTTACATAAACTAAAAGTCTTCAATGGAATTACATGTGACCATGCTATTTCACTTCCATGGAACAGACGAGGGGAATAACAACATGTATCCAAATGCTATATATTAAATAAATTTAAAATTATGCTGTCTAGACCAAGGAGAGTTAATATCCCTTAATCTCAATTTCCACTCCAATGAGACACAACTGACTTTAGAGCAGAAGGCATTGCTTTACACTAAATTTCAACCTCCCAAACACACCATGGTGACCAACAGAGAGTGATAATTCCGGATATATTCTGATGGAAAAGATACACTGACCAGCAATTTCAGGTGTAACAACTGTGTATTTATCTAGATGTTGTTTGGTCCAGAGTGCGGTAGTCTATCCTGACCTTAAGCTAGATGATCTCTGAAACACCTTTGTGCCACATGTTCAGTTTTGACTTTTCTTGAGCACCTGCATTAGAGATCCACCTGTGCATATCCTTTCTAATTCTAATAACAGCCTTTATAAAGTATATTTCTATGGCCCTTGTGTAAATGAGGCTCAGAGGTATAAACTAACTTAGGTAAGGTTATCCAAAGTGTAAACAGTGATGCAAGGACTTCAACCAAAGTCTCTGTGACTCCAGAGCTTATACATTGTCCACTATACCCACAGCGTTTTATGAGCCTGCATGGAAAACAGTTACACACGGATAAGAAAAGGAATGAGAAATTTTGCTATTATAATCTTAGCAATTTTCCAGAGAGATGAGTGTAACTATGTTGGTTATCTAAGGGCTATATTCTCCATCAGAGACTGAATGAAAGTGGAAAGGCTCAAACAGTTATAAGGAGGTTGGGAGAATGAGCACATGTGAGACCTGGGGTCTGTTTTTGTTTTTTTTTTTTTTCCTGAGTTTGCAGGATTAGTTCCCTGACTAGGCATTGAACCCAGGCCTCCTGTAATGGAAGCATGGAGTCCTAACAACTGGACCATCATGGAATTTCTTTTTTTTTCCTTTCAGTGCCTGTTGTTTTGAAATGACAACAAAGTTAATTGCTGCTAACAACCTGAGCATAAATTGAGTTGTTTTTCAAGTAAAAATAAAAAAGACTTGCAAGTCACAAACTTTAAATAATTTCAGTGATGCCAGGTCCACTTGGTCCATGGAGACAGTTCAGAGGAAACCAAGCTTTGGCCATGTTCTATGAAACATACATCTCATATACAGATATGCATTTAAAAGAATACATTTGAATCAGTTCTAATGAGGTGGATGAAACTGGAGCCGATTATACAGAGTGAAGTAAGCTAGAAAGAAAAATACCAATACAGTATACTAACACATATATATGGAATTTAGAAAGATGGTAATGATAACCCTGTATGCGAGACGGCAAAAGAGACACAGATGTAAAGGACAGAATTTTGGACTCTGTGGGAGAGGGAGAGGGTGGGATGATTTGGGAGAATGGCATTGAAACATGTATACCATCATGTAAGAAACAAATCGCTAGTCTAGGTTCGATACAGGATACAGGATGCTTGGGGCTGGTGCACTGGGATGACCCAGAGAGATGATATGGGGAGGGTGGTGGGAGGGGGGGTTCAGGGTTGGGAACTCATGTACACCTGTGGCAGATTCATGTCAATGTATGGCAAAACAAATACAGTATTGTAAAGTAAAAAAAAAAAAAAAAAATTGGAGGAAAATAAAAAATATAAAAGTTTGTTGCTAGGCTACAATGTCAATTAACTATTTCAATTATGATTTGAAGTTCTCAAGCTTCCCTTAGCAGTAAAAAAGAAAAAAAATAGACATTACATGGCTAATGAAATCATCTTCTCATAAAGTATGGAAACCTGAGACTAATTTTCTGAAGCAATGTGTCCTGAAAATATGGCAACATAATGATATTAAAACACAGAGTAAGGGCCTGGTGACAATAATCTATTATTTTCTATTGCACATTGAAATTTTTCAAATAAAAATGAGCTCTTGTGTAGTATGCTATATTCTTTAACATTCAGTAAAATCATTGAATATCTATTTCCTTTTTGAAATAACTATAGTCATTAAGCAGGTGAGTGATGATGCAGTTATACAACCCCAGAGCTTTATATTTCTCTTTAAAGTAAAATTTCTTCATCTTTTGGTTTTAGGATCCACATTTTTTCTTTGCATGAAATAAGACTGAAATTAGGATGCGTTGCTATTAATTACCTGTTATAAACTGTGAAGGCATTTTAGCATTTGAATGTATATATTCCCTTCTTCCTCTTCCCCCCAGCTGGGATCTGGTCATTATTAAAATGAAATAGTAAGAGGAAAGGATTAGCAGAGCCATGCAAAATTGTCCAGTGTTTTCCAAATTACACCAATCAGACTATATCTGAAGCAATACTTAGCAAATGACTGTTGCCTCTTTCCTTAACAATTGCCCTTAGAAAGGGATAAAATGTCATCTTCCTATAACTAGTTTTGGAAATAAATATTTCATTTGTATTAAAAATGGAAAGGAATGGTGAATGTTTCTTTGCCTGAGATTTTTCCAGGAATGGATCTTAGAATAAAGATTCCAGTGCAGGTATTTAATTTTGGATGTAATCTTACCAAGCACAGCTAGAAAAGTGGGGGAGTGAGACACAGAATGGAAGTGAGCCTATGAAGATACAATATCAAACAAGTCTCCACTTTGGGTAACTTGAATCTAATTCTGTTGGAAAGCTCTGGGAACTGAGGATAGAATACATGTCTTAGAGATTCCCAAAGAGGGGCCAAGAGTTGGGATGTTTGTGGTAGAAGCAAAATCCTTAATTCCTAGGGACTTCTAGCAAACCCCATGGGCAGAGGAAGACCTCGGTGAAATTGGCATAAATTGTAGCAATTGGATTTCCCATCAATGAGCAATGAAATAGTGAGGCATCACAGGCACCAGGTGGAATTAATGCTTCTGAAAACAACTATTAGTCAGCAGCCAAGGGGAACTGAAAAATAATTACATGAGTTTTTTGCCATCCACATGGGATTAACCCTAAGACATATGCTATAATGCACTTATCATACGCCAGACATTCTAGTCAGTATCTTATACACAATGTTTCTTTAAACTCTCACCAAAAAAGACAAACAAATAAACACACAAAAAACATTATGGGATAAGCTCTATTGTTATTTGGTGCTTCCCATATGGTGCCCTGGTAAAGAATCTGCCTGCCAGTGCAGGAGATGCAAGAGACATGGGTTGGATCCCTGGTTCAGGAAGATCCCCTGGAGGCAGAAATGGCAAGCTACTCCCATGTTCTTGCCTACAAAATTCCATGGACAGAGGAAACTGAAGGCCTATAATCCGTAGGGTTCCAAAAAAGACAGGACTGAGGGACTAAGCATACACATTAGTATTATTTCCACTATTGAGATGTTAAAACTAAAATTAAAGTAGCTCAATGACTTGCCCAAGAGTCATTAATCCTCTGTGAAGGGCAATATCAAGACACAGACTTGTGGTCTCTGATGCCAAAGCCCACACCTTTAGGGGCCATGCTGCATGCTTCCCCCAGCATCTCTACTGTGATAGGCACTCATCATTTTGATAACTGATGGTGCCAGCTCCTTGGATAGCCTGACTGGCAATAAAGCACACTGATCACTCCTACCAGAAATGATGAAATCTAAATGAGGCTAATTCTTCAAACTGTCCTACTGGTTTGAGTTACCTTGATTTAGAAGGAGAAAAGTTCATGAGCCGTCAAATGGTTTATTTTACTTCTAATAACAGAAAGGCCCACTCAACAAACAAAGATGCAATAATAACAAAGATACTGAATATGTACTTAGTTAGTCTAGAAAAACCAACAATGTATAAATAGTAACAGTGATGTATAGCTAACAACATGTATGATAGCCACTATGAGCCAGGCACTCTAATTAGCCACATTGGGCACCACTGGTTGGTTGGTGCGCTCAGTCATGTCTGACTCTGTGCTATCTGATTTAATTCTTATAAGAATCTTAACGAGTAGACACTAATGGTGTTATCTACAGATAAGGAAACCTAGGCACAGAGAGGTTAAACAGTCTGAACAAGGCCACTTGGCTAACTGTAGTAGAGCAATTACACAGATTCATACCTTGGTGTATGAGTCTTAGTGTACTCATACCCTGGTAGCTCAACTGGTAAAGAATCTGCCTGCAATGCAGGAGATCCCACTTTGATTCCTGGGTTGCAAAGATCTCCTGGAGAAGGGAATGGCTACCCACTTCAGTATTCTGGCCTGGAGAATGCCATAGACTGTAAAGTCCATGGGATTGCAAAGAGTCAGACATGACTGAGCAACTGTTACTTCACATGCCTCGGTGTGCTTGACTTCTAGTCTCAAGCTCATTATTTTTTGCTCCATGAAGGAAAACTAAGTGTTAGTCACTCAGTCATATCTGACTCTTTGTGACCTCATGGACTGCAGCATGCCAGGCTCCTCTGTCTGCGGAATTTTCCAGGCAAGAATACTGCAGTAGGTAGCCATTTCCTTCTCTAGGAGATCTTCCTGACCCAGGAATTGAACCTGGGTCTCCTGCATTGCATGCAGATTCTTTATCACTGAGCCACCAGAAAACTCATTAAGGCACCAGGGAAGCCCATTAAGGTACCAGGGAAGCCCAATAAAGAAGGTTCGTTCTAAAGATTAACTTTGAGCCAGTGATTAGAAATTATTTTTTTTAAATTTAAATACTAGAAAAATAAGCTCATTCAACTCATAAATGAATACTAGAACAAAAGACTATCTGCGGATATCAAAACAAGACTGGAACATGGACTTGCCATTCACATCAATGAAAGTCAATAGCTGTAAGTTTGATTTGGCACCTAACCATATGTATTTTATTAAAAGCCAACTTCATCTGGTTATAGAATTAAATGAGGTTGGTAGTGGTCCAGGAAAGTAACCTAAATTTCAGTCTGTTAAAAATTACTTCCTCCACATAACACAAAGAAGCTATGAACACAAAATTATCCAGTAGAAGAAAAGTTTCTCAAAGATTGGCTAACAAAATAGAAATTTATTTGAAATAAAGCAAGCATTCTGTGAATTAGGCTTTACCTTTAACATTTGTACCATAAAAGGAGAGGGATAGGTAAGACCAGAAAATATTAAAAGACATTACTGATTTTACTTGAAATTCCTTTGCAGAATCTTTTTTCCATTTTTTTTTTCCACTGTGGTCCCTCTCCACTTCAGGGAGCAGGAGACCACAAAGCCCATCTTCAACATCAAACATAAGTGATGGAGATCTCAAGACCTTCGAAATTTGCTTAACATGAAAATCATCCTAGATATAACTTCCAGCAAAGTTAAGATACAATGCTGTGGCAAGGCTACATCCATCACAGCTTAAAACTCTCTTTTGGGAGAAGGTAGCATCCTTCTCATCTAGAAATTTACCATAAACATTTCCATTTCTATGGGAAATCTAAAGGCAATAAGTCAAAGTAGTAAACGGCACATAAAAGTTTTCCAATATTCTCAAGTGTTACACACACTGTATTCTTCCCATCCATCACTTTGATAAAGCTTTTTATTACTGGGTACACGAGGAAAACTGTTTTGTGTGACTGATTAAGACTACATTTTCCCTGGCTAAGGCTTTTTATAGGCTGCCTCCAGGTGGGATAACTGATCACGTTCGTTAATCCACTTATTTCAGGTGGAAGCTTCAAATGGCACTACCTAATTTTAATACGCCATAAATTCGCTCTGCTCTCTAAAACTTCTGCCTCAAATGTGCTTGTTTCTTTCTCAGCTTATTTTGCTTCTTCAATATATATCTCCTGTCATTTCTGTCTCTGAATAATCTTTCCTCTGTTTATCAAAGAACCATCCCTATCAGAACACTCCCAAATATGTCCTTAACTTGATTCATCTTTTCATATTTCATTTTTTATCTTCATTTTCAGTGAAAGTATCCTACTCCATCTCATATTTCTTTGTTTTTCTCCATTTGACATTAGTTACTTTTGTCAATGTATGTATTATTTACAAAAATTCAGTAGGAATATGTCCTTAGGAATACATTGCATGAAAGATGTTAAACAATCAAATTTCACTTTTATTTTTCATTTTCAAAAAAACCGAAAGCTCAAGTATTAACCTGCACATAAAAGTTATTGCATTTTCAGGCAGCTTCTCATGAGTCCTCCAGTATATGGTTCCATATAATGGTAAGAAGGGGAGGTATACGCACACTTGGATCCCCAGAGGGAGATATTAATAATAGATATTCAGTTTTTGTGGAATGTTCAGAGACAGAGTGACTTATCTCTCTACCTTCCTAATTTTCAATATTGTGTCTGCTTTGGGACTAAAAGGGAAAATTATATTTAATCCATGGTCTAGCTTCTCAAACCTTTTAAAGTTATATGTGAGTTTACAAGACTTAGCTAGAGTATATAAGTAACTAAGTCAGACACAGCTCAGGGACTGAACAGCAGCAACCTACAAAGCCAAAATACTCTGGAAATAAAAACTAGCCTATTGTAAGCGCAATAGGCTTACAATAAGCGTTTGTATTTTCTTAAGGTTTTTTTGCCTTTTTTTTTCTTTTTTTCCAGTGTGGGCCATTTTAGGGCTTCCCAGGTGGCGCTAGCGGTAAAGAACCCGCCTGCCCATGCAGGAGACATAAAAGATGCAGGTCCGATCCCTGGGTGAGGAGGGCCTGGCAGCCCACTCCAGTCTTCTTGCCTGGAGAGTCTCATGGCCAGAGGAACCTGGCCACCTACAGTCTATAGGGTTGCAAAGAGTCGGACATGACTGAAGCGACTTAGCCTGGGGTTGAATTTGTTAAAGTGTTGCTTATTTTTTATGTTTTGGTTTTTTGGCCATGACTCATGTGAGATTTAGCTCCTTAAGAATCAAGCCTGCACACCCTGCATTGGAAGGTGGACCACCAGGGAAGTCCCAGCTTACCTCCTTTCTTGTCACACCATCAACCAGTCCTGTGACTGACTCTCAAAGGCCAACCATTGGAGTCACCATTATGGTTTCTAATTATATAAATAATTAAAAAAAAATCTATGCCCGGTCCTCATCCCAGATCAATTAAATTAAAATCTCTAGAGGAGTTAAGTGGCCCTGGATGTTTTTAAAATCCCTCCAGGGGATTTGCTAATCAGTTGGAATGGAAAACTATTGCACTTGACAAGGGACTCATCTATATGATCCCTCACCCATGGGCATATTGACTGAATATTTAGTCAGCTGATTCTTTGAGTCTGGAAATTCAAAACTAGAGAGTCTCAAGAAGCAAAACCCTTCATACTCAGGAAGAAGAGTAGAGATGTTATTAGGCTGCAGAAGACAAGATTTGGGGAAAAGCAACTCAAGTATAAAAAGCCACTCACACACACACAAAGCATGAAAGCTTTCTAAAAAACACGAAAACTAATCACCCAACTCTGTCTTCACAGCAAAATACAATTTATCTTTCAAAAGGGACTCGTTTAAATTATTTAGAATTAGATGCTTTAAAATATTGTCAAATGGTGAAGACTAATCACAGTTTTTAAAATAATGACAAATTATTGAGTAGGTGATGTGATATTCTACATGCTATCTTATTAAATATTCCAAATAAATTATACATGATATATAATAGTTTTATGTTGCATGCTCAGTTATGACCTGCTCCTTGGGACCTCATGGACTATAGGCCTCCTGGTTCTTCGGTCCATGGGATTTCTGAGACAAGAATACTGGAGTGGATTGGTATTTCTTTCTCCAAGAGATCTTCCCAACCCAGGGATTGACCTGCATCTCCTGCTTTGCAGGCAGAATCTTTACCACTAGCTCCCCCTAGGAAGCTTGCAGGTAATAGTTAAAGAAGCAGGAGATCAGAGGAGCTGAGCAAAGTACTTCAAATCAAATGGATGAATAGCTAGGTCTATCCACTTTCCCACACTTTGCCTTCTTTGGAGACATTTTAGTCCAGTTGGAGGAAGTATTGATTGAGAGGCTTTTCTAGACTTAATTCTGATAGAGAGAAAGGAAAGGAGGAAGGAAGGAAAAGAGACAGAGACAGAGAAAATATAAGGCAAAATGTGAATGTAAAAAAAAAGAAGCTGTAGGGAAAAAAAAAAAAAAAAAACCTGAGAAAAGAATTTTATGCTTGGTCAAGCTGGCTAAGACCGGAATGAATTTAATTAAGGGAATGGAATATCAAAGTAAGCTGTTGCAAAATTAGAATTCGATTTTCTCTCTCTGTTAAGAAGACAAAAGTCTGCTCTTGATAAAGAAATTGTAAAAAGATTTTCTTTACTTTCCAGTAGTCTGCCTAAAAAGCAGGGGTTTTATGTTTAATCAAAATAATTTCCTGTGCTGTTTTTATCAGGTCTTTGATTACTTAAACTGAGCCTTTTCACTAGTACAAGAACTAAGTTATTTTTTAACAAGTATTTAACTTTCTGTATTGCCTTAGAAGTCTTTGTCACTTTGATTAAACAGATAGCTAACAATGGTTTCAGAGTGACCTGTGGTCCTATTTGACCAAAGTTTTAAAACCTTTTGAAACCTTTGACAAACTTTCTCAAATCAAATTCTAAGTGAAGTCCTTTTGACCTCAAGCTAATTTTAGGATTTTTCAGAGAGTCTCTGAAGTATCTGAATGAGAAATATTAAACTAAGTAGCCTATCTGGCTTGTTAACTTACATGGGAAGCACTGTCAAATAAGTGATGATAAGTCTTCTTGGGTTATATTGTGTGGATTGTCAGGAAGGAAGAAATTTTCCTCTACCCTTCTGGGTTCTTCTCACTTGGCTAAGAATTATATTGACATGAGAGAGATTAATGGGAGGAAACTCAAACTAGAGTTGAATAGCATGTATACATGGGAGAGACCCAGGAAAATTGAGTAACTTGTCAAAATGGCCAAAACCTTCACCTTAAATGTCATCCTCAGCTAACACCAAAAGAGGATGTTGAGGATGGAGAGAGTCCATTTGGGAACATTATCAGGAAAAGCACAGTCAGCAGGATAAGGATGTTGTGCAGATTTCAATCACTGTCGTCTACGTTGACTGGAGTTTGGTCATCCTCCTCCCTCTGGTACAGTGAGGGAGACAAGCCTACAAATGGAGACTTTTCTTACAAGTATAAATGCTTCTTTCAAAAGGGTAACTCCTACTTGGTTTTCAGATTTTTTCTCAGATTTTTCTTTTTCTTATAAAGTAACTGGTTTAATTAATATGCCAAAGAGATACATTTTGGGGTAGCAAATTCTGTTCCCCTACAAAGATGAAAGTTGTTAGTGTAAATGTGCTAGACAATATGTAGTGTTACTAAAATTTGAATATATCTGGGTATAATGTTATCCTGGAGGATGAAATGGCAGCCCACTCCAGTATTCTTGCCTGAAAAATGCTATGGACAGAGGAATCTGTTGTTGTTAGGAATGTAAACTGGTGCAGCTATTATGGAGAACAGTGTGGAGGGTCTTTAAAAAACTAAAAATAGGACTACCGTATAATCCAACATAATTCAAAAAGATATATGCGATATAATATTCATTGCAGCACATTACAATAGCCAAGTTATGGAAACAACCTAAGTATCCATCAAAAGAGGAAAGGCTAAAGAAGATATGGCGTATATGTATATAGTGGTGGTGGCGGCAGTGGTTTAATTGCTAAGTTATGTCCAACTCTTTGTGAGTCCATGAGCTATAGCTCTCCAGGAACCTCAGTCCATCAGATTTCTAGACAAGAGTACTGGAGTGAGTTGCCATTTACTTCTCTAAGGGACTTTTCTGATCCAGGGATCAAACCTGGGTGTCCAACATTCCTGCCAGTCTCTGGAAGCCAAATATTCATATGTGTGTGTATATACATATATATATATATATATACACACACACATACATATCGGAGAAGACAATGGCACCCCACTCCAGTACTCTTGCCTGGAAAATCCCATGGATGAAAGAGCCTGATAGGCTGCAGCCTATGGGGTTGCTAAGAGTCAGATACGAAGGAGTGACTTCGTTTTCATNGATGATAAGTCTTCTTGGGTTATATTGTGTGGATTGTCAGGAAGGAAGAAATTTTCCTCTACCCTTCTGGGTTCTTCTCACTTGGCTAAGAATTATATTGACATGAGAGAGATTAATGGGAGGAAACTCAAACTAGAGTTGAATAGCATGTATACATGGGAGAGACCCAGGAAAATTGAGTAACTTGTCAAAATGGCCAAAACCTTCACCTTAAATGTCATCCTCAGCTAACACCAAAAGAGGATGTTGAGGATGGAGAGAGTCCATTTGGGAACATTATCAGGAAAAGCACAGTCAGCAGGATAAGGATGTTGTGCAGATTTCAATCACTGTCGTCTACGTTGACTGGAGTTTGGTCATCCTCCTCCCTCTGGTACAGTGAGGGAGACAAGCCTACAAATGGAGACTTTTCTTACAAGTATAAATGCTTCTTTCAAAAGGGTAACTCCTACTTGGTTTTCAGATTTTTTCTCAGATTTTTCTTTTTCTTATAAAGTAACTGGTTTAATTAATATGCCAAAGAGATACATTTTGGGGTAGCAAATTCTGTTCCCCTACAAAGATGAAAGTTGTTAGTGTAAATGTGCTAGACAATATGTAGTGTTACTAAAATTTGAATATATCTGGGTATAATGTTATCCTGGAGGATGAAATGGCAGCCCACTCCAGTATTCTTGCCTGAAAAATGCTATGGACAGAGGAATCTGTTGTTGTTAGGAATGTAAACTGGTGCAGCTATTATGGAGAACAGTGTGGAGGGTCTTTAAAAAACTAAAAATAGGACTACCGTATAATCCAACATAATTCAAAAAGATATATGCGATATAATATTCATTGCAGCACATTACAATAGCCAAGATATGGAAACAACCTAAGTATCCATCAAAAGAGGAAAGGCTAAAGAAGATATGGCGTATATGTATATAGTGGTGGTGGCGGCAGTGGTTTAATTGCTAAGTTATGTCCAACTCTTTGTGAGTCCATGAGCTATAGCTCTCCAGGAACCTCAGTCCATCAGATTTCTAGACAAGAGTACTGGAGTGAGTTGCCATTTACTTCTCTAAGGGACTTTTCTGATCCAGGGATCAAACCTGGGTGTCCAACATTCCTGCCAGTCTCTGGAAGCCAAATATTCATATGTGTGTGTATATACATATATATATATATATATACACACACACATACATATCGGAGAAGACAATGGCACCCCACTCCAGTACTCTTGCCTGGAAAATCCCATGGATGAAAGAGCCTGATAGGCTGCAGCCTATGGGGTTGCTAAGAGTCAGATACGAAGGAGTGACTTCGTTTTCATTTTTCACTTTCATGCATTGGAGAAGGAAATGGCAGCCCACTCCAATGTTCTTGCCTGGAGAATCCCAGGGACGGGGAAGCCTGGTGGGCTGTTGTCTATGGGGTCGCACAGAGTCAGGCATGACTGAAGTGAATTAGCAGCAGCAGCAGCAGCATGTATATATATATACATATATTCATATTTATGTATATATAATATTCATATATATATATGTATATATATATAGATGGCTCAGTTGGTAGAAGAATCCACCTGCAATACAAGAGCCTCAGAAGTCATGGGTTCAATCCCTGGGTGAGGAAGATCCCCTGGAGTTAGGACATGGCAACCTACTCCAATATTCTTGCCTGGAGAATTCCATGGACAGGGGAGCCTGGCAGGCTACAGTCTATAGCATTGCAAAAAGTAGGACATGAATGAAGCAACTTAGCACAGATGTATAAGAATACTACTCAGACATAAAAAAGGATGAAGCAGTACTATGTGCAGCAACATTTATGGACCTAGACATTATCACACTGAGTGAAGTAAGACAAAGACAAATATTATATGATATCACTTAATGTGGAATCTAAAATATGATATTCATTTGTATCATGGTGCTATGTCTTATATTTAAGTCTTTATTTACAAAACTGAGGCAGACCCACAGAAAAAGAAAAGAAACTTATGTTTATCAAAGGGTAAAGTGGGTGGAAGAGGAATAAGTTAGGAGCTTTGGGTTACTAGATATCAACTATTATATGTAAAAGAAATGAATAGTAAGGTCCTACTCTAAAGCACAGGGAATTATGTTAAATATCCTTCAATAAACCATAATAGAAATCACTTTGCTGTATACTGAAAACAAATACTTGTAAAACAGCTATATTTTAATTAAAAAAATTAAAGCCATGGAGCACTGATTTGGCAACATGATTCTAAAATGCATATGGAAACTTAAAGCTGCTAGAATAACAACTATAGAACCTTAAAAAATAATAAAAAAATAGATGTAAACTGCCTGGCCAAACAGTCATTAATTCTTTTTAAAGTATGCTTTTATACTCTAAGAAATGAATATACCATTAGATTTGAGTATTCTCTGGAAAGTACCAGAGCATTTTATAGGAATATTTCATATTTTAAAGTAGCATGATTAAGGAAGTAGACTATTAAAACATGAATGATTAGGAAAAAGGTATTATCATTATGGCACAACAAAGGTAAAAATACGTATCAGGTAGCTTATACAATTAATAAATTGATATTCTTCTCCAGACTTCTTAAATTCCTAAGTAATCCAATATTTGTTCTATATTTTTGATTATCTGTATAAATTGATGGCTTACATAATCTCTGATGATACATCCGTATTCTTAAGTGCCTATGGGACAGTTGAATCTGAAATATTCTTCAGCAAAATGTTATTTCTTAAACCAAAATTTGAGCATATTAGTGTTTCTTTCAAAACATAAATCTGCATATGTCATAAATGATTTATATGAGTTTAGCAAAGGAGGGCCTAGAAGAACTATCCCACGTTGAAGGTCAGGAAGGGCGGTGGTGTGGAGATATCCCTCATCCAAGGTAAGGAGCAGCAGCTGCACTTTGCTGGAGCAGCCGTGAAGAGATACCCCATGCCCAGGGTAAGAGTAACCCAAGTAAGATGGTAGGTGTTGCAAGAGGGAATCAGAGGACAGACACACTAAAACCATACTCACAGAAAACTAGTCAATCTAATCACACTAGGACCACACACTTGTCTAACTCGATGAAACTAAGCCATGCCAGTGGGGCAACCCAAGACAGGAGGGTCATGGTAGAGGGGTCTGACAGAATGTGGTCCACTGGAGAAGGGAGTGGCAAACGACTTCAGTATTCTTGCCTTGAGAACCCCATGAACAGTATGAAAAGGCAAAATAATAGGATACCAAAAAAGGAACTCCCCAGGTGGGTAGGTGCACAATATGCTACTGGAGGTCAGTGGAGAAATAACTCCAGAAAGAATGAAGGGATGGAGCCAAAGCAAAAACAAAACCCAGCTTGGATGTGACTGGTAATTGAAGCAAAGTCCGATGCTGTAAAGAGCAATATTGCATAGGAACCTGGAATGTCAGGTCCATGAATCAAGGCAAATTGGAAGTAGTCAAACAAGAGATGGCAAGAGTGAACGTCGACATTCTAGGAATCAGTGAACTAAAATGGACTGGAATGGGTGAATGTAACTCAGATGACCATTATATCTACTACTGTGGGCAGGAATCCCTCAGAAGAAGTGGAGTAGCCATCATGGTCAACAGAAGAGTCCGAAATGCAGTACATGGATGCAATCTCAAAAACGACAGAATGTCTCTGTTCATTTCCAAGGCAAACCAATCAATATCATGGTAATCCAAGTCTATACCCCAACCAGTAATGCTAAAGAAGCTGAAGTTGAACAATTCTACGAAGACTTACAAGTCCTTTTAGAACTAACACCCAGAAAAGATGTCCTTTTCATTATAGGGGTTTGGAGTGCAAGAGTAGGAAGTCAAGAAACACCTGGAGTAACAGGCAAATTTGGTCTTGGAATGCGGAATGAAGCAGGGCAAAGACTAATAGAATTTTGTCAAAAAAAAGCACTGGTCATAGCAAACACCCTCTTCCAACAACACAAGAGAAGACTCTACACATGGACATCACCAGATGGTNCTCCCTCCCTCCCTCCTTTGTCTGTTTCTCCATCTTTTGTATTCTTCCTACCTGTTTTTGAAGACAATGTTCTGCTCTTCTGGATGCCTGACGACCTCTGCCAGCATTCAGAAGTTGTTTTGTAGATTTTCCTCCACGTTGAAATGTTCTTTGGATGAATTTTCTGGGGAGAAAGTGGTCTCCCCATCCTATTCCTCCACCATCTTCTCTAGAAATCATTATTGCAATATAATTTTCTTTGAAATTATGCTGTGAACCAAACGAAAACAGAAACTCTGACTCTGGACATTTTTGTTGTTGTTGTTTGGCCATGTGGCATGTGGGATCTTACTTCCCCAACCAGGGATGGAACCTGTGCCCAGTATATTGGAAGCGTGGAGTCTTAACCATTGAACTGCCAGTGAAGTCTCTGGATATTGTATTTTGCAGAATAAGAACTGACTTCAAAGGAATCTGAAACTGCAATAAGGAAATTCTGAGACTCTGTCCAACTAACAGTAAGATTGGAGTCTCTTTGATACCATTTAGCAGATGAAACAGATGGGTTCCATACACACATTTTTAAAAGTGACCATTTTTAGACATCAAAATGAGTAGTATATATAATCATTACCAGGAGAAGGGCACGACAGAGGATGAAATGGCTGGATGGCATCACTGATTCGATAGATGTGAATTTGAGTGAACTCTGGGAGTTGGTGATGGACAGAGAGGCCTGGCATGCTGCAATTCATGGGATCGCAAAGAGCTGGACATGACTGAGCAACTGAACTGAACTGAACTGAACCGAGAAAATATGTAGGCTGCTCTGTGATTTATATTCCATATTATTGATAGTAGACATTGAAACAGCTTACATTGGGTTTTAAAGAATATCCTGTGTTTCTCATGATGTATACTTTAGCACAGACAGATTGGAAAAAAAATAGGTTAGTATAAACTTTATTTCTAGTCTTTCAGAAGTGAACTATCAAATGAGAACAAATGACTTATGTGTGATAGGAAATGGAAAATGGACATTAAACTCACATTTCTGATAATATTATCATCTAAGTCCTGATCAGTAATTTCATTTACTCCTCTTTTATTAGGTTATTTTAAACTTGAAGTGGATTTTGTTTATATTATCAGATATCAGTTTTTAGAGATGATTGATATTTAAGGATATAATGACATAATTAGAAATCTTAGTTATAAACAATTTTTTCTTGTTGACTTTCATATAAATTTTACACTTTCTAAACAGTATACTGTCAAATTATTTTATAGTGGAGATCAAGTTGTAGTAAATAAAACATATTTTATAACTTTAACAGAATTTAAAGACTGGAAAACAAAGCAAACTTATAGGAGTCATTTGTGAAACACTTATTTATACATGAATTTATTTATTTTTCAAAATAATTATTGGATATCTATAAGGTGCCTATGCTAGACACTAGAGACAAAAAGGATGAATACTATTTTGTCCTTGAATAGCTTATGTTTACCAAGGGAAAAGAGATTTGTGAAGAATCATAGGCATTATAGCATTATAGTGATTTATGACTTAGAAAATTGTTCAAAATGCCGTGAGAATACAAACTATAAAAAGAAAAAGAAGAAAGGACTGATTTTACTTGGTTGAAATGAAAGGGTGTCAGGAAGGGTTGCAGAGAGATCATCTTGAATGGAGTCTTGAACACCCTGCCAAATAAATCTTAAGCAGAAAAGCAAGATATAACTGAGCTATTTCAGACTATACACATGGAGAGCATTGCAGCTCAATATCAAGAAAAATTCCTCTCGGTGTATAGAAAAAGTCCATATCATAAACCCCAAAGGACATTTTTGCTTTACAAACCCAGGGCTAGAAAAGTTGTACTTTTCGATATGTTTGTGTGAATGGGGAGGGGTGAAAAATCATAGCATATTAGATGTCAGAAAGGACCATAGAGTTGTATGTTTCCAAATCTCATCTAATGAAGGATTATGCAAAATGAGGTGGATTTTTCTGTGGAAAGCTAGAAAATTATCCATATCCAAGAGAGATGATTTTCTAGCTTTTAACAGAAATAATCCATTTAATTTTGTCGACATGTAATAATTATTGCTAAAGCATGTTATAAAATTCTGGCATATGACTTGTTTAATTATGTGGGTCTAAATCTATACTCTCAAATCACGCTGAATATATCTAAATTTTCTTTTCCGTAGGCTGTTATGAAAGTTGGAAGTTTTCCATTGCTGAGAAACTTATATTTGAAAAATGATATATTTGTAGACATTAGCTGGCATTGTTAAATTGTTCATGTATTGTTTATGAGCTATTTTCAATTTTATCTAGGATAATATGTATCACAGTTTTCAATAATATATATAAACTTAATCACCATAAACTAAACTATATTTTCCAAAGATGTTTTCTTCACTAATTGTTGACATCAGAATAAATGGTTCATTCTTTCAATTTACCATTATATAATTGTTTCTAATATTGGATAGACTAAATACAGAGATCTTTAATTTTTTTAATCCATCTATGAATAAAAAGTATTAAATTTCTAAAAATTGTTTAGAATATTTTTAAAATTTGACCCTTAAATATATAGGTTACTTGTCATTTAAAAAGTCAAAGTGCTCTTTCAATTTTTTTCAGGATATAAATAATAATACGAATGTATTTGCACAGAGGAAGCAAACAATTCAAGTTTAAGAACTGACTTTTATCTCCACAATTAAAGTCCTTTAAAAGTATTACCAACACTATTTTAGGAACCAGAATTCTGAGGATATTAACCACAAATCTCATAATAAATGTAAATATAAATGCACCCAGTTGATTATTTGACCAAAGTACTGAGAGCTGTGAATTTATAGAGGCTGTGAGGGTAGGGCCTAGAACTTCAATAATTGACTAGAACTCAGTGGCAGCAATCTGCTTATAAATCAGTAAGTTTAGGTTTCAGAATCCTTCCAATCCTCAAACCAAATTGCTTAGGACAGGAGCCTAAAATTGTGAGAAGAATGTATATTCATGATGCACTGATCTATTCAAGACACTGTTAATATGCTGAGGCTGTATGCTTTCATATATTCAAAATAAATTCTGGCCTATCTGAAAGTACTCAGAATCATTCTCCTTCAATGAGCAAACAAAATTCTGAGGCTGCTTCTCCTGGAGCAGCATTGCTCAAAACAGAAGCCTCGCCATAGACAATTAATACTTGCAATTCTGTGTCTACTTTTTTGTCTTTGAGTTTTGGTCTGAAACCACTCTTTACTTTGTCAGAAATCACAAGGAATTTCTTCCGATCAGCAATACATAGGTTTCTTATTATACCCCAGCATCTGTCACCGTGGAGCATAGCAGTCTTCCTAAAGGCCCCAAGGGAATAGCACATACATTATTTTGATTGTATTTTGAGTGAGGCTGTCCCACACGAGTGCTGGAAAACTGGTAAAAACTTGCTCAGTCACTGTTACATAACACTCAGGCAAAACACAGACAGAAGCTGAATTAATAAATAAATAAAGCATACATTCGAATTTTGTTTCCTCATTAACTGAAGACTTCCACTTGCTAGGTCTTGCTGCTGGTGCTAAGTCGCTTCAGTCGTGTCCGACTCTGTGCGACCCCATAGACGGCAGCCCACCAGGCTCCCCCGTCCCTGAGATTCTCCAGGCAAGAACAATGGAGTGGGTTGCCATTTCCTTCTCCAATGTAGGAAAGTGAAAAGTGAAAGTGAAGTTGCTCATTTGTGTCCGACTCCTAGAGACCCCATGGGCTGCAGCCTACCAGGCTCCTCCCTCCATGGGATTTACCAGGCAAGAGTACTGGAGTGGGGTGCCATTGCCTTCTCCATTGCTAGGTCTTAGAGCACATAAAATATAAATTTACCTAAAAGTTATATCACTCAAATAAGTGGAGGAAATAATGAAATATTTTGTTAATTGTTTTTTAATCAGGAAGACAATTTTTCCTTCCTTCCTCCCTCCTTTCCTTACTCTTTTTTTCTTTCTTCCTTTCCTATCCCAGCAGGAATACTAGAGAGGGTTACTCTTCCTCCTCCAGTGGATCATACTGACCCAGGAATCGAACCCATGTCTTCAGCATCTCCTGCATTGCAGGCTGATTCTTTACCACTGAGCCATGGGGAAAGCCCTTGGAGATGTCCAGGGGATGCTTAATATCACCAATGAGGTATGATGGCTTGGGGCGGGGGAATATATCAGGAAATGAATAACCTGATAAAGCATGATATATGCTTCTATGGGTTTATCTTCACAATGTATCACTTTTATTTTTTGATTTAATGAAACTTGGCAATTTTTACACATTCAAACAAAAAAGCAGAGTATCACAATATAGCTCCCATTCAGTGTACAATCATAGTTCCTAAACTGTTTTGAGTTATTATAAAGTTATAGTAAGAGGTTGGTTCGGGAATCATGCCCATTCTGATCCCTTTCTGCTGTAACCTTGAGCAGGCATTGTGCTGAGTACAGTGGATATGTAGGTGACCTAAATTCTGAAGAAAAGTAATTCCATGTAATATGGGAAAAGTATCAGTGTTCACTTTGCCAAATATTGGAAATGCACTCAATCTAACCTCATTTCTGTCATATTACAATCAGGTTTATGCTACATATTTGTGCATATCAACCTGTTGTTGTTTAGTCTCTAAGTTGCATCCAACTCTTTCTGTGACTTCGTGGACTGTAGCCTGCCAGGCAAGAATACTGGAGTGTGTTGCCATTTCCTGCATCTTCTGCTTTGGCAGATGGGTTCTTTACCACTGAGCCACCAGGGAAGCCCATGCATATCAACCTAGGTTAAGAATATAAATTGTGATCCTATGATAGAACATTTTCTAAATCTTTAACAAATATAAAACAGTTAATAGACCTTAATGGAAGCATAAGTTAGGCTGGAGTCTATGATAGATCATGCTAATTAATCTCAACAAATTTTTTAAAAATAAAAATAACTGGAAACCTTCCTTACCAGTGTATCTGTACATGGATCTCACTCCTTTAATACCCAGGAACCAGATTAAGAATCAATAGCTCCACCCTGTCATGTATGTCTTTTCTTTTTGCTCCAAAATAGAAAAAGGAAATTTGAGGTTTATGAAACTGAAAATACTGTTTTACACCAGTGACAACTGTTAGAATATTGAGTAGAAAGGAACTTTATATGTACATTTTTACATGTATAATTTACACACTGAGAAGAATCTGGAAGCATAGTTCTAACTAACATTTTCTCCAGGGAATAATTTTGTAACAGAAAATGATGTACATTTTGGATGTTAATTTAGTATGTGTGCAATTTCTACATGTAAATTTGTTTTAATAGATTAGACTTAATTTTTTAAACTTTCTTTCCTTCCTAAGTTTCCCTTCTTTTTTTTTCTTTTTCATTTTTGAGTTTGTCCCAGCTACTAAATCAGAAACATCTCTAAAGGGATGTTGTGAATATTGTTAAGAATGTTACACCAGCCTTTAAAATATCATACAATAGACCCATACAAATAGACTACTGATCTTTAACAAAGGAGCAAAGATAGTCTTATCATAAAATGATGCTTAAACAACTGGACATTTATGTGCAAAAAAAAAAAAAAAAAATCTAGACCAGACTTAATTCCCATCACAAAAAACCCCCTCAAAATTAATTATAGAACTAAATATCAGTTCAGTTCAGTCGCGCAGTCGTGTCCGACTCTTTGCAACGCAGCACGTCAGGCCTCCCTGTCCATCACCAACTCCCGAAGTTCACTCAGATTCACGTCCATTGAGTCAGTGATGCCATCCAGCCATCTGATCCTCTGTTGTCCCCTTCTCCTATATGCAAAATTATAAAGCTCCCAGAATGTAACATAATAGAAAATCTGTATGACCTTGACTTTGGTGGTGACTTTTAAAATACAACATGAAAGACACAATCCACGAAAGAAATAGTTAATAAACTGAACTTCATTAAAATTAAAAACTTATGCTCCATGAAAGACAATGTCAAGAAAATGAAAAGACAAGCCATAAACAGGGAACAACATTTGGAGCATACATATCTGATAAGGGACTGTTCAAAATAAACAACTCAACACAACCCGATTCAAAAATGGACAAGTATATATGTACAGATGGTAAATAAATATATGAAGAAATACTCAAGGTCATATGTCAGTTCAGTTCAGTTCAGTCGCTCAGTCGTGTCCGACTCTTTGCGACCCCATGAATCGCAGCACACCAGGCCTCCCTGTCCATCACCAACTCTCGGAGTTCACTCAAACTCACGTCCATTGAGTCAGTGATGCCATCCAGCCATCTCATCCTCCGTCGTCCCCTTCTCCTTCAGTTAGGGAAATGCAAAATAAAACAACAGTGAACTACCGCTACCAAACTATTAAAATGGCTAAACCAAAACACTGACAACATCAAATACTGATAAGAATGTGGAACAACAGGAACTTTCATTCATTGCTGATGGGAATGTAAAATGGTAGCGTCACTTTGGAAGACTGGCAGTTTCTTACAAAACAAAACATAAACTTACCACAGGGTTCCAAAATTTCACTTATTAGTATTTACCCAGATGGTTTAAAAATGTATGTCCACACGGAAACGTGCACATGGATGTTTATAACAGTTTTATTTATCATTGCCAAAACTTAGAAGAAACCAAGATGTCTTTCAGTATGTGGGCAAAGGAATAAACAATGGAATACTATTCAGTACTAGCGGTCATGACTGTGTAGGGCGTTATTTATTTGTATGCTTCTCTTAGATACCTCTAGTATAAAATAACGTGCTTAAACTTCTGTTCCTTACCCCAGCTACATTAGACATTTTCTTTAAATGTTCTACTACTTAAGATGAAAATTAAAAAAACCCACCTTTTCCTATAAATCCTTTCATCATCTTTCCTTGAAACATTTTTTCTTGTACCTTTACTTGACACTGCTTGCATTCTGTTCCATGGTGACATGTAAGTCTTCTGACTTCCTCTAAAGTTTATTTCCAAATTCGAAACAATATAGATATCATATATATTATATTTACTATAAATTATATTAGATTTTATAAATTAGATTTTATCAACAATACACATAAAGTATACATATGATAAAATTATATACCTATAAAAATTACTGTGTGAAATGTCTAACAGCAGAGCTAATTAGTATATTAGAATTACTTTCCTTCTCTTTAGACCCATCACAACTCTTGCTCCACTTAAATAAAATGTTCGAAACATCAGAGCAAACTACTTTTTGCTTACTCACCACCATTTGATTAAATTTCAATCTTTTACTGTATTTTACATTTAGATGATGTTCTTTTTATATATTTTGTTTCTTGAGACTTTTACTTGCCTTTATTTTCAATTAATAAATGAATCTTCCCATATTCATTACATATATCTATCCTATCTAGAATTTCACATACTCCTCCATCCATGTCCCAGAGACAGTTCCTCCAAGACTTTTCAAACTCCTGCTTCACTGAGATCTGAGAGAACCGGGCTCTCATCTTAAAACTTCATTTCATCATACTCCTGTCTCCAATTCACTTTTCATGAATCTCAGGTTATTTTCTTTTTAGAATTTTCTCCTTTGCTTTGAGGAAGAATCTTCCTAAAATCATTGTCTTATAGTTTCCTATTACATTTAAATTCTAATTAGACCTTACGAATTTTTCCTTTTAAGAATCTACTTTTCTTTTGTTGATATTGGTCTGAACCTCAAGTTTTATTTCTCCCTCCATTGTGTAATTAACACTTTAGTTTCTCCCCTCCCCATGCTGCTGGTTTTAATTGATTGGATATTTACAGTAAAAATGAAGAACTCAGTTGATGTGTTTCCTACGAAGTTATTGAGGTTTTCTCTTATTTTATGTAGGTAATAAGAGGTAATAAAAGCCAGAGTGAAGAGCAATCAGTTCAGAGGTGTTTAACTTCAACATTAAAAGCCAAACATTTCACTAAATTACTTTGGAAACTTGGAGAAAATTCCTTTATATTTTGACTAAGGAGTTAAAAAATTGGTTGCTTGCTGTGATGTTAAGGAGATAGTGGAGAGTGGTTGAATTGTCTAAGAGTTCCATAGTTAAACACAGGGTTAATCTTCTTTTTTCAGTTGATCCTCTGTACTCTGTCCATTTCTTAGACATGGGGTCTCAGAGCATTTTCACCTTAGTTGTATATATTCCAGACAGTGGTTTATTTTTCTCACTTCATCCATCAATTTACTTGGCACATTCTGTTTCCTAAAAATTTATTGATATTTCTCATCTTCTGATAAATGCATCATGTTTTTGTTTAGTTTACCAGATTATTCCTTTTTATAGCTTTCACCAGTTGACAATGGGGTTTCAAAAAGAAGTGAAGACAAATGCCTGCTCTCCAGGCATGATTTACATAGAAAATTTAACATTCCCTATTATATTTTGTATAGAAAAATGTCAATATGTACAAGGAAATGGCAACCCACTCCAGTATTTTCACCTGGGAAATCCCATGGACACAGGAGCCTGGCAGGCTACAGACCTTGGGGTCCCAAAGAGTCGGACACAACTGAGCAAACACACATGTGTAAATCTAATATAGGTATAAATTTTTCTATTATAAGAAATAGTGTTCACGCTATACTTACCCACATCAAAATACATTATCTTAAAAGTGATGCTCTGAAATTAATGTGTGTTCCTTTTAAATAGAAAGAGATGAGTAAGGACTTTGTAATCAATTTACTTGGGGGAAACCTGCACTTCTGAAGTGATGTATCTAATTTGCATATTACTGTGTAAGATAATAAAATTACCTTGCTAAAAAATTCTTTGAAAGTATTTTCCCCAAGAGAATCTTGACTATGTCAGGGCATGGCATGCAATTTGGTAGCTTTTATTTGCTTTCTTTAAATAGGATTCATAGATCAAGTTGATGGACCATCAAACATTAATTAGTTATTATATAAACACATTTACCAGTTGCATTTATTCCATAAACAAAAGCAGGTCAAATATGTCATCACAAAAATGGATCTAAATTAGTTGTATATAGCCTGTAATTCATTATTCAGATATGAAAAATGATTTGGGATAATGAATTTCTCATATAACTAATCAAGCTTATTTTCTAAACTCTGAAGAAACCATTAATTTGCCTTGTTATAATAATCTATTTTAATGGGCTTTTCAGAACTCCCTATATGGCTACTAATGACTTACAATATAAAAGTCATCTCATGTTTCATCTATCTCTAGTTTTATTTTCATTAATCATTATGAAATAATTGAAGCACTGACATTTTTCTACACAAATCCACAGCTGAGAGCATTCATAAAGAACAATTTGTATAAAGCTGCGAAGCTTTTCTCAGAAAGGAATGAAAAAGCAAATCCCCATGATGGTAACTGTTTGCCAAGGAGAGTGTGCAGACTGACTTTCCAAAAGTCATTTATATATTAGGTATCCTCAGTGCTCTGAAAATTTAGACTGCAAGAAAACGTAACTCTTCATTGTCAAGGACATGTAGCCAGATGCTGGTGTGGCATTTTCAGTAATAACATTTATCCCATAACACTATGACACTGGCACATAGACTCTACCAATTCATGATGATCAGTTTCTTGTTCAATTACTTTGTTTTTTTTGGTCTGATGATTATTTTATTCTTAAACATGCTGATTATGATTTAATAAAAATGTGTACTTTTTTAAAAATACTGTTGCTTTGGCACCTAATCTTGATTATGGGTTGGGAATATTTATCCAGGATCCATTCATATATTTATAAAAGTTCAGTTGCTATATGCAGATATGTTAACAAGATTGTTAACTTTCCTTAATTGTCACTGAAAGTTTAATGACTTTGATTATGTACATTTAAATTTTTCTTTGTTTGAGCTATTATCTCCATAACTTCATTAGCTTTTCAAAGGAGATTTTCCCCAGATATTAAAAAAAGGGAAATATGTGAGATGGAACCTCAAAACAAAAAAACAAACTTCAGTAAATTATGAAAACACATCCAATATGAAGATTATAAAAGATCATTTATAGCATAATGACAACTTTAGTATCAAAAAGATTATATTTGGATGTGATTAAATTTCCATTAATTAAAAAAATTTATTGATGTTTATAGGTGGGGAGAGAGGGCTTTGAAAAAATATTATTTTCAAATAGTACTTAATGAAGACAAAATATAAAATTAAAATCTTTTACCTTATTATCCTTGCAGTGAGCACTTTAAGGTGCTTGTATGACTACCAACAATTTTGCTTATGATGTAGAATATAAAATTTAGTGGCACATGGTTTTTGTCCCTAATGCTATTTAGCAATTACCCAGCCGTGTTCTTACCTGGAGAATCCCAGGGACGCGAGAGCCTGGTGGGCTGCCATCTATGGGGTCGCACAGAATCGGACGGGACTGAAGCGACTTAGCAGCAGCAGCAGCAGCAGCAGCGTTCATGCATTGCATCAGGTGTGGTCTCTGTCTCCATGGTAGTCCTTTTCCCTGCTGCTGCTCTTCTTGGCACTAAATGATGCTCAAAAAGAATATTGATTTGAATTCAGTCCTCACATATTAAAGTCAGTGGAGGCAGTGACACAAAGAAAGCAGAAATATAAAAAAAAATATATATAAATGTCTTCCTTTGCACGGTACGATGTCAGAAAAAATCCCTGAATGTATCTATTGTTAAGGTCTTCTCTAAACATCGTAAAATTTAACAAGAAGTTTAATAAAAATATACAATTGCCTAGGGATTATCTGTCTCATTTTGAAACCCGATATGCAGAAAAAATGATAATGATGAAGACAGTAATATTGATGATAAAGATAATGATGTTGACAACACAGAAATCCTGATTATGTATAGGAGCTTATGTGATTAAGTGTAGGAGGAGAAGGGGATGACAGAGGATGAGATGGCTGGATGGAGTCACCGACTCAATGGACGTGAGTTTGAGTGAAAAATTATCTCTTTATGTAACCTATTTTGACTGAAATGATAATGTTTAAACACGGAAGCAGCAATGATTATTATTACAGCAATCTTGGAATTACAGCTTAATTAGTTTTAACTTGGTTTATAAATGATTAAATACAGCTTAAAAAAATTTCTTATTTGGGATTATTACCTTAGTTAAAAGAAGTAGCATAATAAAGATGATGTTTTTTGCCATTATCATTAAAGTTAGATGTTTAGACTGTAGGTGTTAACCATTTGTTTCTCATATTTATTATGATTTTATCCTTCAGTAATTTTTAATGCTGTAAATGGCTTCTATGGGTGTTCAGAAGTTTTAAGTGTTAACTGAACATTTTTCCTTCAGTTATGTCTTCCATTATTATTATCTTTAGAAATTTCTGATCCAGCTTTGAATTTGTTAAATACCTATTTTAAGCCTTTCTAATTTAAATAGCTTCCAGTATTTCTAAAAGCATAATATGGCTTTAAACTAGTTGTGTTGTAATATTTTATTACATGTACATATATTCCAAGACAGAGTATTCTGTCAGTCATGAAAGATTCCCCATAAACAAGTTTTATATTTGGTAAAAGTTGTATTTGTCTCTTAAAAACTTTTATTGTATATTTCTATCATTCTACTTATAGGAAAGTCTTTAAATTTTGCTTATCTAGAGTTTTCCAAAATCACTTGAATTCACACTTTTCCCCAACTCCAACCCTCCTCCAAAATCTAATAAAAGAAAGGGACTGCTTAATGAGGTCCTAAAGAATATACTTTATCATGTATGAGGTTTTATTTCGGGGCTAAGTATTCAATTTCATTGATCTTTCTATGGATTATTTTGCCAGTGCTACTTTGTTCACTCAGTTTTAATTGTTACAATTGTATAAAATACTGTATTATTTCAGACAGAATGTCTTCAATCATTAATATAATATTTGTAATTTGTTCATAGCCTTTCCAGTTTATTTTAAATTTCATATTAATTTAAAAACCAAAATTTTGGCTGAGACTTTCACATCGCCCAGGAAGTCACGCTTCTGAGGGATGTGGTAGGAGCCAAGTACTTTGGTGGAGCAATGCTAGATGGGAATGAGAGATCCATGGCAGCACTGACATGGCCTTGTAGAAGAGATTCTCAGAAAATCAAGGCCAGATCTTGTGCTCTGGCTGCAGGTGGATCTCTGGTATTTCAGCTCAGCCTAGGTGAGAAGTAAATGCAATTTTCAGTCAACAAAATGATTAAAAAAAAATTAGAAATATATCAACAGCTTTTGATAGCAAATTGAATGCAGAATCTCTGGTAATACCTGAGACAGGCTACTGAACTGTGCCACAATAAGAACGATGATATTCCCAACTGCAACTGTCAACTACCAGGATGCCTGGAGTACAGACTTTATTCTAGAGGGAGCATAGACAAGACACAAATTTAGATCAAGCCCTCAGCCTTTGGAGTGGGAGCATTGACTCCAAGACCCTAGACTATCAGAGAACTAACTCTAGGGAATATCAAAGTGAGAACTCCCACAAAGAAAGCCTCTTGAATACAAAACCTGGTGTCACCCAACCAACAGTAGCACTCTGTGCAGACCACCTTATCCAAACAACAAAATAAAAATACAAACCCGATCATTAACAGACAGAATTACCACCTCAATCAGCCTTGCCCATCAAAGGAAAAACAAACAAAAAACTTAGTATAAATATCACCCTCTATGAAGCTCACACAAACCACTGCACCAACCTTAGGAGGGCAGAAAACAAAAGGCAGAAAGAGTTCAATCTTCTTCAAGGAAAGAATTCAACTTTCCTTGAAGACTGGGAAAAGGAGACCTCAACCACAATAAGTTTAAAAAATAATGAAAAGGTAAAGAAATACTACACAAATGAAGGAACAAACTAGAAACACAGAAGTCCAAATAAATGAAGAGGAAATAGGCAAACTACCTGAAAAATAATTCAGAATAATGATAATAAAGATGGTCAAAAGCCATGAAAACAGAAAGGAGAAAATGCAAAAATCAATTAACAAAGATCTAGAAGAATTAAAGAATAAGCATATAGAGACAAGCAACACAATTACTGAAATTAAAAACCACTCTAGAAGGAATCAATAGCAGAATATCTGAAGCAGAAGAACGAATCAGTGAGCTGGCAGATAAAATGGTGAAAATAACTTCTGAAGAGCAGAATAAATTAAAAAGAATGAAAAGAATTGAAGATAGTCTCTGAGACCTCTGGGACAATATCAAATGGACCAGCATTTGAATTATAGGGGTCACAGAAGCAGAAGAGAAAAAGAAAGCATATGAGAAAATTTTTAGTTGAAAATTTCCCCAACATGGAAAGGAAATAGGCAATCATGTGCAAGAGGTTCAAGGAGTCCCATACAGGATAAGCCAAGGAGAAACACACCAAGACACACATTAATCAAACGAACAAAGATTAAATACAAAGAAAGAATATTAAAAGCAGTAAGGGAAAAGCAACAAATAACATACAAGGGAAGCCCCATATGTTTATGAGCTGATCTTTCAGCAGAAACTCTGCAGGCCAGAAAGGAATGACAGGCTATATATAAGGTACTGAAAGGGAAAAATCTACCACCGAGATTACTCTAACTGGCAAGGATATCATTAAAAATTGATGGAGAAATAAGTTTTCAGACAGGCAAAAGTTAAGAGAATTCAGTACCACCAAACCAGCCTTACAACAAATGTTAAAGGAACCTATATAGTCAAGAAATACAAGAGAAGTAAAAGATTTACAAAATCAAACTCCAAACACTTAAGAAAATGAAAATAGGAACATATATATAAAAAACTAATTTAAATGTAAACAGATTAAATGCTCCAACCAAAAGACACAGGCTGGCTGAATGGATACCAAAACAAGACCCATATATAAGCTGTCTACAAGAAACCCACTTCAGACCTAAAGACACATATAGACTGAAAGTGAGAGGTTAGAAAAAATATATTCCATGTAAATGGAAAGCAAAGGAAAGCTGGAGTAGCTTTCCTCATATCAGACAAAATAAACCTTAAAATAAAGAATATTATAAGAGATAAGGACAATACATAATGATCAAGGGAACAATCCAAGAAGAAGATATAATAATTGCAAATATCTATGCACCCAACATAGAATACATAAGACAAACACTAACAGACATGAAAGGAGAAATTGACAGTAACACAATAATAATAGGAGACTTTAACATCCCACTCACACCAATGGACAGATCATCGACACAGAAAATGAATAAGGAATCACAATTCTTAAATGATACATTAGGTAAGATGGATCTCATTTATATCTTAGGGACATTCCATCCAAATTCTTCTCAAGAGCATGGAATACTCTCCAGGTTAGAACATATCTTGGATCACAAAACAAACCTCAGTAAATTTATGAATATTGAAATTGTATCAAGAATCTTTTCTGATCACAATGCTATGAGACTCGATATCAATTACAAAAAAAAAAAAACTGCAAGAAACACAAACCCATGGAGATTGAACAATACATTTCTAAATAACCAACAGGTTACTGAAGAAATAAAAAGGGAAATAAAAAAAATTTCTAGAAGCAAATGACAATGAAAACATAACTCAAAACCTATGGGATGCAGCAAAAGCTGTTCTAAGAGGGCAGTTTATAGCAATACAATCCTACCTCAAGATACAATAAAAGCATCAAATAGACAACCTAACATTACACCTAAAACAACTGGAAAACGAAGCACAGAAAACTCCCAAAGTTTGCAGAAGGAAAGAAATCAGAAAGATCAGAGCAGAAATAAATGGGGAAAAAAAAATGAAAGAAACAATAGTAAAGACTAAAAAAACTAAAACCTGGTTCTTTGAGAAGATAAACAAAATTGACAAACCTTTAGCCAGACTCATTAAGAAAAAGAGAAAGAAGAATCAAATCAACAAAATTAGAAATGAAAAAGGAGAGGTTACAACAGACAATGCAGTAATACAAAGAATTACAGGACACTATTATGAACAATTATTTGGCAATAAAATGGATAACCTGAAAGAAATGGACAGATTCTCAGAAAAGTTCAATCTTTCAAGACTGAACCAGGAAGAAATAGAAACTATGAACAATTCAATTATAAAAACTGAAATTGAAGCTGTGATCAAAAATCTCCCAAAAAACAAAAGCCCAGGACCAGATGCCTTCACAGGGGAATTCTATCAAACATTCAGAAAAGACCTAATATCTATCCTTCTAAAACTCTGTCAAAAAATTGCAAGGAAAGAACATTTCCAAACTCATTCTACGAGGTCACCATCACCCTGATACCAAAACCAGACAAAGATAACACACAAAAAAGAAAACTACAGGTCATTATCATTGATGAACAGAGATGCAAAGTTCCTCAACAAAATTTTAGCAAACAGAATTCAATAAGACATTAAAAAGCTCATACACCATGATCAAGTTGGGTTTACTCCAGGGATACAAGGATTCTTCAATATTTGCAAGTCAATCAATGTGATACAATCATATGATAAAACCACATGATAACCATATAATAATCTCAATAGATGCAGAAAAACTCTTTGACAAAATTCAGCACCCATTTATGATTAAAATGCTTCAAAAAATGGGCATAGAAGGAATCTACTTCAACATAGTAAAGACCATACATGATAAGCCTACAGAAAACATTATCCTTAATGATGAAAAACTTAAAGCATTCCCCCTAAAATCAGGAATATGACAAGGGTATCCACTTTCACCACTATTATTCAACATAATTTTGGAAATCTTTGCTACATAATCAGAGAAGAAAAATAAATAAAAGGAATCAAGATCAGAAAAGTAAAGTTCTCACTATTTGCAGGCGAAATGATACTGTACATAGAAAACCCTAGGGATACTATCAGAAAATTACTAGAGCTAATTAGTGAATTTAGCAAAGTTGCAGGATACAAAGTCAATACACAGAAATCACCTGCATTTCTATATACTAACAGTGAAAAATCAGAAAAATTAAGGAATCAATCCCATTCACCATTGCAACAAAAATAATAAAATATCTAGTAATAAACTTACCTAAGAAGTCAAAAAACTGGACACAGAAAATTATAAGAGACTAATGAAAGAAATCAAAGATGACATAAACAGGTGGAGAGATATTCTATGTTCATGGTAGAAAGTATCAATATTGTGAAATTGACTATACTACCAAACACAATCTACAGAGTCATTGAAATCCCTATAAAATTAATGGCATTTTTTACAGAGCTAGAACAAAAAATTTCACAGTTCACACGGAAACAAAAAAGACCCTGAACAGCCAAAGCAGACTTGAGAAAGAAGAATGGGGCTGGAGGAATCAACCTTCCTGACTTCAGATTATACTACAAAGCTACAGTCATCAAGACAGTATGGTACTGGCACAAAAACAGAAATATAGACCAATGGAACAAGATAGAAAGCCCAGAAATAAGCCCATGCATCTATGAGTACCTTATTTCTGACAAAGGAAGCAAGAATATAAATGGGGCAAAGACAGCCTCTTCAATAAATGGTGCTGGGAAAACTATACAGCTACATGTAAAAGAATGAAATTAGAACACTTCCTAACACTATACACAAAGATAAATTCAAAATGGATTAAAGACCTACATGTAAGACTACAAACTATAAAACTCCTAGGGGAAAACATAGGCAGAACACTGGATGACATAAATTGCAGCAAGATCCTGTATGACCCACCACCTAGAGGAATGGAAATAAAAACAGAAGTAAACAAACAGGACCTGATTAAACTTAAAAGCTTTTGTACAGCTAAGGGAACTATAAGCAAGGTGAAAAGGCAACCCAGAATGGGAGAAAATAATAGAAAATGAAAACAACTGATAAAGGATTAATGTCCAAAATATAAAAGCAGCTCATACAGCTCAATACCAGAAAAACAAACAACCCAATCAAAAAGTGGGAAAAAGACCTAAACAGGCATTTCTCCAAAGACATACAGATGGCTGACAAATACATGAAAAGATGCTCAACATCACTCATTATTAGAGAAATGCAAATCAAAACTACTGAGATATCACCTCACACTGGTCAGAATGGCCATCATCAAAAAGTCTACAAACAATAAATTTTGGAGAGGGTGTGGAGAAAATAGAATGTTCTTGCACTGTTGGTAGGAACGTAAATTGATATAGCCACTATGGAAGATGGTATGGAGATTCCTTAAAAAACTAGGAATAAAACCACCATATGACCTAGCAATCCCACTCCTAGGCATATACCATGAGGAAAACAAATCGCAAAATACACATGTATCCCATTGTTCATTTCAGTACTATTTACAATAGATAGAACATGAAAGTAACCTAGATGTACATCGACAGATGACTGTATAAAGAAGTTATGGTATATATACACAGTAGAATATTACTCTGCCATAAAAAGGAACACATTTGAGTCAGTTCTAATGATGTGGATGAAACTAGAGCCTATTATACAGAATGAAGAAAGTCAGAAAGAGAAAGATAAATATTATATACTAATGTATAGATACAGAATCTAGAAAAATGATACTGAAGAATTTATTTGCAGGGCAACAATGGAGAAACATACATAGAGAATAGACTTATGGAGTTGTGGAAAGGAGAGGAGAGGGTGAGATGTTTGGAGACAGTAACGTGGAAACTTATCTTACCATAAGGTCTTACATTACCATCAGGTACTTACATTATCATAAGGTCTGAGGAGGCCTTGCAAATAATTGTGAAAAGAAGAGAAATGAAAGGCAAAGGAAAAAAGGAAAGATATACCCATTTGAATGCAGAGTTCCAAAGAATAGCAAGGAGAGATAAGAAAGCCTTCCTCAGTGATCAACACAAAGAAATAGAGGTAAAATATAGAATGGGAAAGACTAGAGAGCTCTTCAAGAATATTAGAAATATTAAGGGAAAATTTCATGCAAAGATGGGCTCAATAAAGGACAGAAATTGTATGGACCTAACAGAAGCAGAAGATATTAAGAAGAGGTGGCAAGTATACATGGAAGAACTATACACAAAAGATCTTCATGACCAGATAATCACAATGGTGTGATCACTTACCTAGAGCCAGACATCCTGGAACACAAAGTCAAGTGGGCATTAGGAAGCATCAGTATGAACAAATCCAATGGAGTTTATGGAATTCCAGCTGAGCTATTTCAAATCTTAAAAGATGATGCTGTGAAAGTGTTGCACTCAATATGCCAGCAAATTTGGAAAACTCAGCAGTGACTACAGGACTGAAAAAGGTCAGTTTTCATTCCAATTCCAGAGAAAGACAATGCCAAATAATGCTCAAACTATTGCACAATTGTACTCACCTCACACGCTAGCAAGTAATGCTCAAAATTCTCCAAGTCAGGTTTCAACTGTATGTGAACCCTGAAATTCCAGATGTTCAAGCTTGTTTAAGAAAAAGACAGAGGAACCAGAAATCAAATAGCCAACATCTGTTGGATCATCAAAAAAACAAGAGAGTTCCAGAAAAAAACATCTAATTCTGCTTTATTGACAATGCCAAAGCCTTTGACTGTGTGGATCACAGCAAACTGTGGAAAGTTCTTAAAGAGAAGGGAATATCAGACCACCTGACCTGCCTCCTGAGAAATCTGTATGTAAGTCAAGAAACAACAGTTAGAACTGGATATGGAACAATAGACTGGTTCCAAATCAGGAAAGGAGTAAGTCAAGGGTGTATACTGTCACCCTGCTTATTTAACTTCTATGCAGAGTATGTCATGAGAAATGCTGGGCTGGATGAAGCACAAGCTGGGATCAAGATTTCTGAGAGAAATATCAATAACTTCAGATATGCAAATAACACCACTCTTATGGCAGAAAGTGAAGAGGAACTAAAGAGCCTCTTAATGGAAGTGAAAGAAGAGAGTGAAAAATTTGGCTTAAGACACAACATTCAGAAAATTAAAATCATAGCATCCGACGGCGTCACTTCATGGCCAATAGATAGGGAAACAATGGAAACAGTGGCAGACTTTATTTTGGGGGGCTCTAAAATCACTGCAGATGGTGGCTGCAGCCATGAATTTAAAAGATGCTTGCTCCTTGAAAGGAAAGTTATGACCAACCTAGATAGCATATTCAAAAGCAGAGACAGTACTTTGCCAACAAAGGTCTGTCTAGTCAAGGCTATGGTTTTTCCAGTAGTTATGTATGGATGCGAGAGTTGGACTATGAAGAAAATTGAACGTTCAGCTGAAAGCTGAATGAAGAATTGATGCTTTTGAATCATAGTGTTGGAGAAGACTCTTGAGAGTCCCTTGAACTGCAAGGAGATCCAACCAGTCCATTCTAAAGGAGATCAGTCCTGGGTGTTCTTTGGAAGGAATGATGCTAAAGCTGAAACTCCAGTACTTTGGCCAACCTCATGCGAAGAGTTGACTCATTGGAAAAGACTCTGATGCTGGGAGGGATTGGGGGCAGGAGGAGAAGGAGATGACAGAGGATGAGATGGTTGGATCGCATCACCAACTTGATCGACATGAGTTTGAGTGAACTCCAGGAGTTGGTGATGGACAGAGAGGCCTGGCATGCTGCAGTTCATGGGGTCGCAAAGAGTTGGACACGACTGAGTGACTGAACTGAACTGAAACAGCATATTAAAAAGCAGAGACATTACTTTGCCAACAAATGTCCAGCTAGTCAAAGCTATGTTTTTTCTGGTAATCATGTATGGATGTGAGAGTTGGACTATAAAGAAAGCTTCTTGCTGAAGTATTGATACTTTTGAAGTGTGTTGTTGGAGAAGACTCTTGAGAGTCCCTTGGACGCAAGAAGAACTAACCAGTCCATCCTAAAGGAAATCAGTCCTCAAAATTCATTGAAAGGACTGATGTTGAAGCTGAAACTACAATATTTGGCCACCTGATGTGATGAACTGACTCACTGGGAAAGACCCTCATGCTGGGAAAGATTGAAGGTGAGAGGAGAAGGGGACGACAGAGGATGAGATGATTGGATGGCATCACCAACTCAATGGACATGAGTTTGAGCAAACTCTGGGAGTTGGTGATGGACAGGGACACCTTTCATGCTGCAGTTCATGAGTCTCAAAGAGTTGGACTGAACTGAAGTGAATTGATGGAAATTTCATTACCTTCCTTTGTAATCCTCTTCTGAACTTTAGCTTTTAACTGATGTCAGGGATATCACAGCCATGTGCACATTTATGTTCTAAGGGTTGTAATAAAAAGAGATCTAAGTACAACTAGTATTCCTTATCCTCAGTGCCCTGACTTCTTTTTATGCAATAAACTCCTAAACTACTAAATGGACTCATATCTATCAGCCTTTCATATTTAATTTAAATATTAGCTGTCTCAAGTTAGAGCACACACTTCAAAATAACAAGGATAGGGGATTTGCAAAATTGCAATGATGATAGTGATTATCACACTATTTCTTTTTTCATTATTATTTTAGACATATTAGGTACAATGATTGATTCCCTGATTGCTCGGTGGTAAAGAATCTGCTTGCAATGCAGGAGGTCTGGTTTGGATCCGTTAATAAGAAAGATCCACTGGAGAATGGAATGGCAACCCACTTCAGTATTCTTGCCTGGGAAATCCCATGGACAAAGTCTGATGGGCTGTACTCCACTGGGTTGCAAAGAGGCAGACAGGAGGAAGTAACCAAACAGCATCAGTGCAAACTAGAAGTGGGAGGATCTTTTCTAATATCATAAAAATACAGTTTTACAAAGTTTTTAATGAACATAAAAGAAATAATTCATCAGGCAATTGAATTAACCTTAAAAAACATTGTGCAATCTTGACTTTTCTGATCCTGAGGACTGAAATAACTCCATTGGAATGATGATTGTATTTGGAATCACAGAGCATAATTGTTGCAGAGGTTTCACTTTGGCCAAACACTAAAGTAAAAGACCAGCAACAGAAGTACATATATATTATCTTATTAAGTGGATGTTGCTTTGCCAAGTTTTTCTTCAAATATCTGGTATCTAAGAGACTGCTGCTACTGCTAAGTCGCTTCAGTTGTGTCCAACTCTGTGTGACCCCATAGATGGCAGCCAGCAGGCTCCTCCATCCCTGGGATTCTTCAGGCAAGAATACTGGAGTGGGTTGCCATTTCCTTCTCCAACGCATGCATCCATGCTAAGTTGCTTCATTCGTGTCTGACTCTATGTGACCTTAGGGACAGCAGTCCACCAGGCTCATCTGGCCACAGGACTTTCTAGGCAAGAATACTGGAGTGGGTTGCCATTTCCTTCTCCATCTAAGAAACTGAGTTACACATTTATATTTCTTTTTCCAATGATCTTCATCTTATTTTCCTATATTAAGTTGGAGAAATAAAATGAGAAATATTTAAACTATACTACATCATCTCCCCAAAGAAACATGTTCACCAGTTACAATTTCATATTATGCATTACAACCTGAGGTGATAAAGACAGTGTTTAGTTGAAGAACTCCATTGCATTTTTCAGACATTATGACTGAATTCATTATCTACTCTACTTTACAAACATTATGTGAGACTTCATGAAATTTTACTCTATTAGAATCTTGTTAATAAATGCATGCAAAGAAAAAGAAGACAGGTAGGAAGTGAAAATGAAATCACATCTTAAAGTTTCAGTTCACTGATATACATAAATAGCTCAATGAGTTATCATTATATTAATAATTACCATTTTAAAATAAATCAGTTCTATGTAATTTCCAATCTCTTTACATAGTTCCATAGGAACACTATTATAAAATATAGTGCATAGTATACAACACATTGAAAATTTTTAATGCAAATTTTGTTTCCCCCTGGACAAATATATCTGTAATGAATACTAGCTGTGAGAACAAATGTTCTTCTTGGTCTAAACTTATCAGAATTTAAAACAAATATTTGCAACTACTGCAAAGTAACGACCCAACCAGAAGCAACTGTGAGTTGTGTCATTATGAGCAATTGTATAAATATTTTAAGCTGTTGAGTGTAGAATATGAAACCAGGGCTAACTTTCCCACCAATATATACTTTTTTGGCCTCACCTAAAGACTTTTGAACTAAATTGTCAGGCAGTGAGGAAAATAAAAGAGGAAAGAGAATAAAATATGGATTACAATATATTTTAAGCATTATATTAATATAAAACAATATAAGAAGGAGTTTTGTAAAATTAGAAAAGTAATTTGATCAATCCTTCAAAAGTAAGTAGTAATAATATTTTAAACCAACTGTACTTCAATTAAAAAAGATTATATATATAAAAAAAGCTATCTGAGATTTCCTTCTAAAAAATCTGGAAAACTGGATTCATATCAAATTCACGTAAAAAATTACAAAGAATTATTGCAATCAAATCTCTTTAAAAAGTTATTATGGAAAAATACAGAGCAGCATGTCCACATACAATGAGAGCATGAAAGAGATATGATCAAAGCCTGAAAAATTTTTCTGAAATTGAAGTACAGAAATACAATGGCAGAACTCAAGAAAGAACTGAAAATAAAAGCAAAAGTCATTTCTGAAATAAAGATGAAATTAGAAAGAACACAGTATTGACTAATCATAAAAGGTAATGTCTCAAAATAAAAGATGAGACAAGAGAAAATTTTGCAAATGAAGATAAAATATAAGACTAGGATATTTTCCTTTTTTAAAGGAAAAAGATGTGAAAGAGAGGGATACATAATAAAGCATTGCACATGCAGCATATAGATAACAGGAATTCCTGAGATAGCCAAAACAAGGGGTTAGAACAAATAATAAAATATATAATCCAAGAAAGCTTTCATTAAATAATATTAATTTTAATTAATGTTTGTGCATTGCTCAATTGCTCAGTCATGTATGATTCTTTGTGGTGCCATGGACTGTAGTTTGCCAGTCTCTTCTGTCTATAGAATTTTCCAGGCAAGAATACCAGAATGGGTCGGTATTCTGGTTGGTAATGGGTTGGTAAAAAGGACAAGAAACAATGACCCATTTCCAACTCCAGGGGATCTTCTGACCCAGGGACTGAACTCACATCTCCTGAGTCTCCTGCATTGACAGGATGATTCTTTACAACTTAGCACCACCTGGGAAGCCCAAATTAATATTTGAGGTACAAATTAAAGAACACTACATGAATATGAAAATATCACTTGCAAAAACACCAGGACCAAGACAAATGTTAGTAAAATTATTGAATTTTAAAAAAGGAAGGAAAAATATCACTTGGTTGCCTCACAAAATGAACACACGATTTAAAAGATATGCAGGCGGACAGTAGAATCTCATCAGATTTTACAGCAGAAATGGTTTATATCAGAAAACAAAGTGGAATAAAATATTTAAAATACTCAAAGAAAATATGAGAAAAATTTTATATCCAGCAAAACTGACCTTCAAGTATAAAGATCTCAGAGAATTATTTTCCTATGGTTCCTTTTCAAAAAAAATCTACTAAAAAAAGAACTGCAGACAATGAAATAAAAAGAAAGACCTCAACATGAGCTCTGGTAGTAAGAATATATAGTTACATGTGAACTTAACATTCAATGAGAAATTAAGAAAAAAGAGTATGTATCTATAATATTTGTAAGGGGCCATATAAAGGGGGAAAATGAAGACAAAGTATTCAAATAACAAAATCTTAATTGTTTTTAGTAATCATTATTCATTGAGACTGCTTAATATGAGACTGTTAGTATAAGTCAGAAAAGACACAGGTATAAAAAAGATTAAAAAATTTGTAGTCTTGAATTTGAATTGAAAATATCAAAATAAACTATATATTCTTCAACTCTATCATTAAAAAGGACAAGAAACAATGACTAATCCCATGACAGTGAGCTTTCCTAGCATTCTAGCCTCAGATTAGCATCTTCAGGTGCTATTTTCTACTAGGAGGAAGAAACGAAAGAAGGAAGGAAGGAAGGCAGAAAAGAAGAGAGGAAGGGAGGACAGGAGAAAGGGAGAAAGAGAGGTAAGCCTAAGTCTTCTTTGAGAAATGACTAATTCCACGTCTGCATTAAGAGATATTCAAGATGATTCTGGAATGGACTGATATGGTGGTGATTAATATTTAATTAAACTATAGTTTCTTTTGCATGGTTTTCTGGATCTGGGTTTTATTTTACAATAAAAAAAATTAGAACAGTAAGGTAGTGTGTCATACTTTTGGCTCCATGAAAATGCAAACAGCTCAACACTAGTTTATTGCACCTTGAGCATCCTATACATTTCTATTACCTGTGTGGCTTCTAAAAGTCTTTGAGCCAATGAATTATGCTCCAGTCTTTCCACATCTTTTAATTTTTCAAAGTCTTGGAAAAATTTGTCTTGACTACCTTCTGAGCAGAGAGTTCTCTCCTTTCTGTGACTATGAAAGAATGAATATCACAGTAACATCCACATCTGGGGGTTCCTGTTAAATGACTGATGATGCAAATTAATCCATCATACATACTGGAAGATCACAACTGTATTTAAAGATTCTACAAGTATATGTTTTATGCATTTTTTATCATGATAAATGGCTAGCCAGATATCTTCTATAATAAATATTTGTGTGCATTTATTTTTGACATGTGAAATTTGGATACAATAGTGTCTGCTTACAGCAGTGCATAGGCCCATCCCCAAAGATAAAAATAAGATAACTAAATAGGAAGGATCTTTTCAAAGAGCTGTTTCCCAGATAGAAATAATAAATAAATAAATAAATAAATAATTTGCATATGTGTCCTAAAGGAAGTCAGTCCTGAATATTCATTGGAAGGACTGATGCTGAAGCTGAAGCTGAAGCTCCAATGCTTTGGCCACCTGATGTGAAAAACTGACTTCTTAGAAAAGACACTGATGCTGGGAAAGATTGAAGGCAGGAGGAGAAGGAGACAACAGAGAATGAGATGGTTGAACGGCATCACCAACTTGATTGACATACATTTGAGCAAGCTCTTGGAGTCAATGAAGGACAGGGAAGCCTGATGTGCTGCAGTTCATGGGGCTGCAAAGAGTTGGACACGACTGAGTGACTGACCTGAACTGAATTGATCCTAATTATACTTTAAATCTAGCATGATTTTACTTTCATGCATCTCCAATATATATATCAATGAAAGCACAACTATAATCTACTTCCACTCATGATATTCGACTTTACAATGATGTGAAAGTAATGGCATTCAGTAGAAACAGTACGTCGAAATTTTACTTTTGATTTTTAACTCAGACTAGCGATATGCAGTAGGACACTCTCTCTGGTGCTGAGCAGTGGCAGCAGCCACAATAACTAGTTGGCCATGCAATAATGAGGGCAAAGAAGTGACACACTTAAAACCATCCTGTACCCATACCACCATTCTGTTCTTTTACTTTCAGTCCCGTATTCAATACATTACATGAGATGTCCAACACTTTACTTAAAAATAGGCTTTGATAGATGATTTTGCCCAACTGAAAACTAATGTAAGTGTTCTGACCACCTTTTAGGTAGTAGAAGTTAAGCTATGATTGGTCGGTTACATGTTTTAAACACACTTTTATGGTATTTGCAACTCACAATAGGGTGTTGAATGCCAAACTGCTTAAGTTGTGTCCAACTCTTTGTGATGGTATGGACTCTTTTAGCTTGCCAGGCTCTTCTGTGGATGGGATTCTCCAGGCAAGAATACTGTAGTGAGTGTAGTGGGTTGCCATGTCCTCCTCCAAGGGATCTTCCTGACCTAGGGACTGAACCCATCTCTCTTATGTCTCTGCATAAGTTGACAAGTTTTTTTTTTTTTTTACCACTAGCACCATCTGGGAAGCCCTCACAATGAGTTTATTAGGACATAACTCCATGGCAAGTTCAGGGAGATCTGTATATATACAGATTTGTATATATACAAGCAAATGTTAAAAATACAATACAAAGAGAAAATAAACAGCATCTTAAATAAACATAATGAAACTGAAGAGCAACCCAAAGTAAAATCTACGAAAAACTAGATTTCCTTGAAAAAAGGGGAAATCAGGATAAATAAACTGGGACAATTAACACATGATATTATAGAAAGACTGCTGAAAGGGATGAACGTGTGAGAGATTTCTAACATGAAGACTAATATGAAGCAATAGGGAATATGAGCAACATATTAAACACAATGAAGGAAGAAATTTAGAGGTCAATAATTTCAAATATTTTGGAAAATAAAATGAAGTCAAAGATACATCACATTACTTGTTCTGTGTTCAAACTCATTACAAAATAACAGCTGCCCAGCAGAAAAGTTTAGCTATGGGTGCAGCAATAAATATGTTACACAAAATGTTATATACCAGGCTTCTCTATCCATGGGATTTTCCAGGCAAGAGTACTGGAGTGGGTTGCCACTGCCTTCTCTGACACACAAAATAGCTATGTTAAATAGCATCATTTAGCATAAAGGCACAAATAAAATAGCTCAAAGAAAAAATGATGTCAAGATCTTTTCATAAAGGAAAAAAATATATATAATGATGAACAAAGTAGAAAAGAAATACTCCTCCTTTGGGAAGGCACATACAATTACATAGAAGTTGAATAGAGACTAAAACATTCATTAGAGGGATGGTACAGGGAGGGAGATGGGTAGGGGGCTCAGGATGGGGAACACGTATACACCTGTGGCGGATTCATGTTGATGTGTGGCAAAACCAATACAATATTGTAAAGTAACCAATGGAGAAGGCAATGGCACCCCACTCCAGTACTTTTGCCTGGAAAATCCCATGGACAGAGAGGAGCCTGGTAGGCTGCAGTCCATGGGGTCGCTAGAGTCAGACATGACTGAGTGATTTCACTTTCATTTTTCACTTTCATGCTTTGGAGAAGGAAATGGCAACCCACTCCAGTGTTCTTGCCTGGAGAATCCCAGGGATGGAGAAGCCTGGTGTGCTGCCATCTATGGGGTCGCACAGAGTCGGACACTACTGAAGCAACTTAGCAGCAGCAGCAGCAGCAGCAAAGTAACTAACCTCCAATTAAAATAAATAAATTTAAATTAAATAAAAAAGAAAATTTATTCATTCCAAAGATGAATTAGAATGAGGTAAATTCTCAACTGGAAGAAATTATTTTAAAACTGAGGCAAATGAATATAAGCTTTGCAAAGAAAGCTAACAAAAAAGATAAAATACACAATTTACCCAGTATATGACCTAACTTTACAAATGCTCAATAGAGGACTTAATTGTAAATCATTATTAATAATGAAGAAAATAAGAATTTAGAAGAGGAGTTTGATAATTAGATTTTAGTTCTGGTGAAGAGAATGAACAAGAATATACAAATTAAAAGCAATAAATAATGTCATACAGGATTTTCTTTTATTAGTTCTTAATATAATTTCTTATTCTTCAGATGAAGAATTAAGATGTATTTATCAGAAATTATAAAAAGTCAATTAAATGTACATTTTTGTCAATTTCCTGAAATTGAATAATTTTATTGACTTATTCTCTAAGTCAGTTTGACTTCCAAGAGCAAGAGTGGGAATTCCCTCTCCAGGGCCCCCTTGTCGCCTAGTGATGAGTACATTAGTGGATATTGAAAAAGGGTGGGGAGGATTCACTCAGCCATGGCCATCGCTGCTCCCATCCTCTTAGGAATTTATCTGGGAAGGGTTCTCCTGGGGAGGAGACAGAAAGAGGGAGAAGACAGGCTCCCACACAGAGTAGATTTTGTGGAAATGCATTTGGTTATATGAGGTATGAGGGCTTCTAGCATCTGGATATTCTCTCTTTTCTTTGCTTCTCAGTCTTCTGCACTGCTTCTGGCTTTCCAGTAACCTTTTTGGCCCTTTTATGAAGTCCCATGTGTGCATGCTTATTCAGTTTCTCAGTCGTGTCCAACTCTTTGTGATCTCATGGACTGTGGCTGCTAGGCTCCTATGCCCATGGGATTTCCCAGGCAAGAATACTGAAGTGGGTTGCCATTTTCTTATCCAGGGGATCTTCCCTATCCAGAGAAAGAAAGCACATCTCATGCATTGGCAGGCAGATTCTTTAACACTGAGCCAGCTGGGAATCCTTATGAAGTACCATATATTCAGTTCAGTTCAGTTCAGTTGCTCGGTCGTGTCCGACTCTTTGCGACCCCATGAATCGCAGCACTCCAGGCCTCCCTGCCCCACACCAACTCCCGGAGTTCACTCAGACTCACGTCCATCGAGTCAGTGATGCCATCCAGCCATCTCATCCTCTGTCATCCCCTTCTTCTCCTGCCCCCAATCCCTCCCAGCATCAAAGTTTAGAGAACTTAAATATGACAGTGTCCAAACCATGGCTGAAACATAGATATCCCTCAAAGAGCAGCTTATGAAACTTGGTGACCTGGAAGTGATGGTGATACTTGAACTCCACACTGGGGAAAGCCTCTCACAATATGAGCAAAAAAAAAAAAACTCAAACAAGTTGAATTATTCATTTCAAAACAGATGTCAGCTTATATCCCATCACATGCCCACTAAAGGTAATTAGAGAAAGTTTAAAAAAGAAATAAATTGCAGTGTTTAATTATAAACATCTACCACATTTTGCACAAGCATTTAAGAGCGTCATTTCATATGTTCATAAGACTACAATATTTTAACATTTCTTTCTGTTTATTGGGGTATTAGAGGAGACAAGTGTTGTTTATATATCCCTGGGTAGCATGACACCTGCCTTCTCCTTGTTCTTAGTCAGAAAGAGGTTGATTTCCCTACTCTGTCACCATCTAGCTATGCAACCTTAAATATTGTGTGTGTGCTCACTCAGGCACGTCCCACTCTTTGCAACCCCACTAGCTTCCTCTGTCCATGGAATTTTCCAGGCAAGAATACTGGAGTGAAGCCATTTCCTTCTCTAGGGGTTCTTCCTGATCTAAGGTTCGAACCCACATCTCCTGAGTTCCTGCATTGGCAGATGGGTTCCTTACCACTAGTGCCATCTGGAAAGGCCATCTTAGATTTAGTAATGGCTAACATTTATGGAATGTTAAATAATGCCTCATACTCTTTTAAGTCCTTGACATGTATTTACTCACTTAACTCCAAATCAGTGAAGTATATATTACTATTTTCTTACCACTTTATCACTTTATCACAGAGATTGTAAGCTTTTTCAATTCGCATGGTCTTTATTTGTTGAGTTGATTTTGAATATTGACATTTTGAATGTAAAACTCCTAACAATAAATTCTATACTCTGCTCACTTTCCTTGTATGTCACTACATTTATGATCCTCTGGATTTCTCTTCTAAATAGTAAGCTAATATGGCCATCAGGAAAACCAGTGAGATGCACCGTGGAAAGCAATTAACACAATGTCTGGCATATAGTGGATAATTATTCAATAGTTCTGCTACCATTCTTTAAAAATCTAAAGAAATTATACCTCAAAACATTTAAGTTTTAAATTAAACTTAAATTTATATGAATGAAAGCAGAGTAGCTTGGTCTAAATTCGCAGTTGCATGGCCTAAAATTTAGTGCTCCAACTTAAACTGAGTTTGAATACTTACTATAGCTTTCTTACAAAAACAATAGCATGTTGATAGACAGGTGTGTTTGAAGGAGTAGCTCCGAGGCTGAGAATTTCCGTAGTGGGAGATAAGTAAGAATTAATCCTATGAAGTAAGGTGTCCCTTGTAAAGCCTCACATTTAGGATAAGGACCATGACCTATATACAAGGATGTACTTAAAGAGTTGATCAACTAATAGGATTATATGCTTTAAGACAACATTTCTTTAGGTCTCTATCGCTTCAGTTCACTGATAGGAGCACTTAATGCCTTTGATATAAAATGTCTTGTCTCTGCTTGAAACAGTGGCCAGGGAAGCTTCAGCAGTGAAACCAACTGACGGTTATTACCAGGAAGCAGAAGGTGTCAAAAACGAATGCTTGGTCTTTCATGTTATTGAGCTATTTATTTTCAGGAGATAAATATTCTGTTTTAGATAAGCAAAAATAAACAAAGAAGTGATTTTTTTTTCTTTTTCTTTTTTCAGGTTTCAATAACAATTCATAATCTCTTTCTCAGAAAATTGAGTATGTGCTAGCCCAGGGAAGACAAGCCAGAGCCGGGAGAGTCTTATTAGTAACTGGTCATTATTGTGCCAGCAGGGAGAGGACATAAAACTCCTGGTAATAGTAGTGATAGAACATAAGTTTTTCCCAAATAGTATTCCAGTTAGTTTGTTGAAGAAAATTAGTGGCTACCCTCTGGGTCAAAGTAAATCCACACTAGAAATACACCATAAAGAAGAAATTTTGGATTTTTATTAAGGTGATGATCTACCAAATAATATGAGTCAATCTGGATTTTCTGTTGAATACCTTAACATCAGAGACTTCCACTTCCTTATTCTCTTTGTTTACATACGTGCATAGATTCATTTGGGATCCAGTAGTTGAACTTGTTATGATTAATAAGAAAAGAACTTAGATATCAAATGATAGATTGGGGTCCATGCAAATAACTTTGCTGATTGATTTATGATACAGTTGGTTTCTAAAATGAGTAGAGATAACATCACAAAAAACTATGTGGTTGGGTAGAATGTGATACTCTCTAAAGCCATGACTTCTCTGTTAGTTTTTATGTCTGAATGTGGTAAGGGTTTGTTGGCTTAAGAAACTGAAATTACTATATTTTATAGTTTTATGTATCAGTTCATTAGGTTTGTATATCGTGTCCAACTCTTTGTGACCACATGAACTGTAGCCCACTAGGCTACTTAGTCCATGTAATTCTCCAGGCAGGAATACTGAAATGGGTTGCCATTCCCATCTCCAGCAAACCTTCCTGACCCAAGGATCAAACCTGGGTCTCTTGCATAGCAGGCAGATTCTTTACTATCTAAGCCACCAGAAAAGCCCATATACACTGATACTATGTTCTAAATCTGATAATTAGCAAGTTTTATTTTTAAAGACTGTTTGGGAGTCTCACGTTATTATTAGTCATATTTTTTGCATTGCCCTGAATTTTAGATTCTTTTTTAAAAAATATAAATTTATTTATTTTAATTGGAGGTTAATTACTTTACAATATTGTATTGGTNGACTCATTGGAAAAGACCCTGATGCTGGGAGGGATTGGGAGCAGGAGGAGAAGGGGATGACAGAGGATAAGATGGCTGGATAGCATCACTGACTCAATGAGGGTGAGTCTGAGTGAACTCTGGGAGTTGGTGATGGACAGGGAGGCCTGGTGTGCTGTGATTCTTGGGGTTGCAAAGAGTTGGACATGATTGAGCAACTGAAGTGAACTGAANGGATTGGGAGCAGGAGGAGAAGGGGATGACAGAGGATAAGATGGCTGGATAGCATCACTGACTCAATGAGGGTGAGTCTGAGTGAACTCTGGGAGTTGGTGATGGACAGGGAGGCCTGGTGTGCTGTGATTCTTGGGGTTGCAAAGAGTTGGACATGATTGAGCAACTGAAGTGAACTGAACACTATATGCCATTGACTTGTGCAAGGCACAGTTCCAAGTGCTTTACATATGTTAACTTCTTTTTTTTTCTATTTTTTTAAATTTTTACTTCTTAGTTTGTTTTGCTTTACAATACTGTATTCGTTTTGCTATACATGGACATGAATCAGCCACAAGTGTATATGAGCTCCCAATCCCAGCCCCCCCTCCCCCGTCCCACCCCACACCATCTCTCTGGATCATCCCCGTGCATCAGTCCGAAGCATCCTGCATCCTTCATTGAACCTAGACCGGTGATTCGTTTCACTTATGATATTATACATGTTACAATGCCACTCTCCCAAATCATTCCACCCTCTCCCTCTCCCCCAGAGTCCAAAAGGTTGTTCCATACATCTGTGTCTCTTTTGCTGTCTCGCATACAGGTTTAACATTACCATCTTCCTAAATTCCATATATATGTGTTAGTATACTGTATTGGTGTTTTTCTTTCTGGCTTACTTCACTCTGTATAATAGGCTCCAGTTTCATCCACCTCATTAGAACTGATTCAAATGTATTCTTCTTAATGGCTGAGTAATACTCCATTGTGTATATGTACCACAGCTTTCTTATCCATTCATCTGCTGATGGACATCTAGGTTGCTTCCATGTCCTGGCTATTATAAATAGTGCTGTGATGAACATTGGGGTACACGTGTCTCTTTCAATTCTGGTTTCCTCGGTGTGTATGCGTAGCAGTGGGATTGCTGGGTCATAAGGCAGTTCTATTTGCAATTTTTTAAGGAATCTCCACACTGTTCTTCATAGTGGCTGTACTAATTTGCATTCCCACCAACAGTGTAAGAGGGTTCCCTTTTCTCCACACCCTCTCCAGCATTTATTGCTTGTTGACTTTTGGATCGCAGCCATTCTGACTGGTGTGATATGTTAACTTCTTGATCCTCCTGAGAACTCCATGAAAAAGACTTCATTTTTATCTCTATTTTCCCGTTTGTGTTGTTCAGGTGCTAAGTTGTGTCTGGTTCTTTGTGACCCCATGGACTGCAGCACATCGGGCTTCCCTCTCCTTCACCATTTCCTGGAGTTTACCCAAGTTCATGTCCATTGAGTCAGCGTTGCCATCCAACCATCTCATCCTCTGTCACCCCCTTCTCCTCCTGCCTTCAGTCTTTCTCAGCATAAGGGTCTTTTCTAATGAGTCATCTCTTCATGTCAGGTGGCCAAAGTATTGGAGCTTCAGCTTCAACATCAATCCTTCCAATGAATATTCAGGATTGATTTTCTTTAGGATTGATTGGTTTGATCTCTTTGCAGTCCAAGGGACTCTCAAGAGTCTTCTCCAGCACCACAATTCAAAAGCATCAATTCTTTGGTGCCCCGCCTTCTTTGTGGTCCAACTCTCACATCTGAACATGACTACTGGAAAAACTGTAGCTTTGACTATATGAATCTTTCTCAACAAGGTGATGTCTCTGCTTTTTAATACACTGTCTAGGTTTCTTATAACTTTTCTTCCAAGGAGCAAGCATCTTTTAATTTCATGGTGCAGTCCCCGTCCACAGTGATTTTGGAACCCAAGAAAATAAAGTGTGTCACCATTTCCACTTTTTCTCTATTTGCCATGGAGTAATGGGACTGGATACCATAATCTTAGATTTTTGAATGTTGGGTTTTAGCCAGCTTTTCACTTTTCTCTTTCTCCTTCTTCAAGAGGCTAGATGTTAAATAATTTAAAAATATATCTGAGGATAGCACAGCTAATAAGTGATACAGTTTGGTTTTGAACCTGGGCAGTCCAGCATTAGAGGCTGTATTTTTAACCACTGTGGAATCTCTGACTTCATCTACAAAGCCCTCATTAGTGGAATATCTCTGTTTTGATTTAACCCTTCATGGAAGGGCTTCCACTTGACTCATTCCACTCTGAAGCAGAGTTCAGAAAGAACATTTGAAATGGAAGTCCTGCCCATTGCATAATTTTAGCCTTAGTTACAAAAGCAGTTCTGGTAAATATAGTAATTTTTTTTTCTAAGCTAGTTTTTTTGTTTGTTTGTTTTTTCAAAGTGTTAATTAGAACATTTGCTTTTTTCCAAGAGGCTGTATTTTCTGCCTATTAAGATATTGTATGTCCTCATCCCAATTAATTCTAAGATGATTTGTTTCTCTAGTGTCAAATGTTTCTTAAATATGAGATCTTTCTCTGTATTTAATTTTTCTTGGCTAATGTTCAGCATAATCACTTACACATTAAAAGAAGTGAAAGTTTTAATTCAAGGTCAAAGCCTTTGGCACACATTACATTTGGACAGCCCCATTTGTGGCAGAAATGATGTTGTTTAGCTCATAATCCAAAGATGGCATATAGGCCAGTACCAAGAGGCTCATGAGCCATTTGTTATAACCACTCATTTCTTTCCCAACACTTGTTTGACTTCCATGGACCTTCTCTTAGAGTCACCAACATTCCTCATCTTCCACTCATGAAATTATACCGATTCACAGTCTCTGTTTTGTATCTTTTATTTTGGGATTTATTGGGAGATATAAATGAATGATTGAAAGGTTCTAAATTTTAAAAAGTATACTAAATAGAGAAAGAGTCCCTTTTAACATTTCATAGCCACAAATAGTTTCACAATGCATGAAAGTGAAAAGTGAAAGTGAAGTCGCTCAGTCGTGCCCGACTCTTAGCGACCCCATGGACTGCAGCCCACCAGGCTCCTCCAACCACGGGATTTTCCAGGCAAGAGTCCTGGAGTGGGTTGCCATTGCCTTCTCCGAATATCCAGAAAATGGTCACTTAAATCATCTCTAATGAGAAAGAAAACAAAGACTTTAAACTTAATGAAGGTAACAATGATTGCTTTCGTGGTGTGTGTTTTGGTAGAGAATGTATTTGAAAACGGTAGAAATTCCTGAGATCTTGTTGGGAAATAACAGGATAGCAGGAATTAGGATCTTCCAGACAGCACCCTCACCCCATTACACTCTCACTTTTAATTCTCCATGAGTTGCCAGGGTAATCTTACACACACACACACACACACACACACACACACACACCCAGATCATACACCACATATGTATGCTTCAACTCTTTTTCCCTTTCTTTCAGCAAGGTACACCACCTCTTTTCTTTCCAAAGTAGGCAGAGGAGTAGGTATTTAATTTCAAATGTCAGTCTTACTAAAGATATCCCTTTATGTGCTAATTTGATAAAATATCTTCACTTGGAAATATATTATGGTCCAGATAGGAAATCAGGAGGTGACATTGTAATCTCACCCTCAATTCATTGATCTTTGGAGACAAATATGCTGAATAATTCAAAATGGAAAAAAAAATCACTCTGAGAGCTGAGTCATGCAGTTTGTGTCATTGATCTAATTAACTGAACAGGTGCCAAATTGCCATTTTATTTTTTGCTGTGAATGCCTTTTTAGTCGATATATCTTGTGAAAGTACTTCGTGGTTCTTCGGGTAAAGTCACTCTGTGGTACTATCAGCAGTTTTTCTTCTTCTGACTTGTTAGGATAATAACTTTTGTTTTTATAGTCAACAGTTAGAAATTCAGGATAACATAAAATGCTCTAAGCTTATGACCCAATTTTTATAGAACTATCCCGATTTGAAATATTTTATCTTACCATCCCCATAAACCACTGAAGTTTTTTACAAATGTTGTCCTTGGACTTGAATGGACTGAAATTTGAATCACAGCTCTGCCACCCACTAAGCTGTGTGAACTTAGGTAAGATGTATTCCACTTTGAAGCCTCAATCTTTTTTCATATGTTCTGCCATTTTAGAGTTTAAGTGAGGATAACATAAAATCATGCATGCAAAGTTTTAGTATAATGGTTGTCTAGAAAATTCTCATAAATATTAGCTTTTATCATTGGTTAATTCAAATAGTTTGGGTCATACTGTTCATTCTAGATTGACTTTTATATCTTGAAACTCTCCCCAAATTATTTTTGAAACCTGACATTTTTTATTTATAAAATATGATGACTCTACCTAAAAAGAATAGAGATTATTTTAAACAGATAATCACCATGTCTGCTTTAAATTAGTATCTTGAACTTTCCTCAATTACAATGAAATGAGCAACTGAATTGATTTACTTGAGACTTCTATTAGTCCTTCTCTGACTATTGATGTTTTATGAAATTGTTAAGTGAAATAGTACAGAGAAAGAAAAGGCAAATGATTCAAATAGCAAATTGCATGGTTATTTCCTAAATATTTAGATAAGATAGAACATTTCTTCCAAAGTGTTAAAATAAATCCCTATTTGTTCTAATAGCAACTTTGCAATCTGATGAAAGGTAGGAAAGATTAGCCAATTTTATAGTACGGGAAACACTGAATATGGAAATTCCCAGAAAACCTTGGCCCAGTTAGTCACTGCTTATTAATGTTGCTTCCTACAATCACTGAATCATGTTGTCCATTGGCTGATTCATTCTTTTATTTCTATTAGGCAAATATCTATCAAACACTTTCTATATGCCAGGCACTATTCCAGATGTTAGGGACAGAGAAGCGAGCAAAGTAGACCAAAAGCCCTTCCTTTGTGACGCTGCTAAAATAAATAGTTAAACTGTTTATTGTGTTATATATACTTACTATAGAGCAAATGAAAACAGGAAAGTAGGACGGAGAGTAGGGTTACAATTTTAATGAGAATGGTGATAAGCAAGGTGCTCCCTGATCATATGACACTCGAGTCAAAGCTTGAAAGAGATGCGGGAGAGAGCCATATGGGGAACTGGGAGAACAACACATGCAGAGACTTTCAGTAGAAGTATGTTAGTTGCTTGGTCGTGTCCACCTCTTTGCAGTCCCATGAACTGTAGCCCATCAAGCTCCACCATCCATGGAATGGAACTAAGTTGCAAGGGTACTTGGAGGTTTCTAAACAGAGGAATGACATGATCCAGTTTAAGTTTCATTGGGATCACTCTGTCCTGCATGGAGAATAGAAACTAAGGACCAAGGACTGAAGCAGGAAACCAGCTAGGAAACTATTAGGATAAACTACTCAAAGCTCTAGCAGAGGAAATCGTGAGAAGCAGCAAGGGCCGACAGACTTGGCTGAGTATTCTGTATGAGGTCTGTGAAGGAAAGAGAAGAGCGGAGAAATGACTCCAGGGTTTTTGGCCTGAAAAACTGGAAGGGTTGAGTGGACACCATTATCTGAAAAATGCAGTGTTTTTGGCCCTGAAATAAAGCTGCAAATTCAATCAATGGTAAAATCATTTTATTTGCACTGTATTCATTTGCAATGTGTAAATTTAATTTGAGCAAGGGCTGACATAATATCTACCATTGCATTTTCCTGGAAATAATAGATGATCTGAAGAAGTAAATCACATGAACAAGACTTCAGAAAAGGCTCTTTGGACGGGAGTATGTTTCAAAATTTACCAAACAAATTTTTAAGCAAGAATATTCTCCTGGATCCATCACAGGCTTAAAGATAATAGACAAGGTGAGTCCCAGGTTTGGGTGTTTTTAAAAGTCTCCCTAGGTGATTCCAACCACCAGCCCACTCCTTCCCCTCACCACCCCTTCCCTCTTGTCTGATGAGAATGATTGCTTTCTGTGAAGATGATATTTTAAATAAGTGCAAAGCAACTTGCAAAATGCATTCCTTAAAGTGAGTTCCTTCAGGAACTCTATCTGCATTTTGGAATTACAGTGCTCCAAGCATCTTTGAAATCATTTTATTACCATCCATAGATTTAATGGTGTATGTTGAGGCTAAGAGACTAATGAATGTTTACTGGAACTCTGTGCTAAGAAACATTTTGAGAGTGTTTCTGAGGCTAATAGAGAGTCAACTAACTGAGTTACGTGGCATGCATCATATATCTGCCATCCCAACTTGTTCCATTTCAGGAACAAGTTGGAACCCCTTGAACAAATGAGGAACAAATGAGGAACCCCTCATTTCAGGGAACTTCACCTGGGTCCCAGAGGGTGTTAGGAGTCTTAGTGCTTGGTTCAGCGCAGTCCACATGCTAGGCCATCTACATTACCCTAGAAAAGAAATGCCCAGATACACACACACGCACCTATCTCTAAAGCCCCTACAGCTCATAATCCAAACTTTCCACTAATCTAGACAGATCTGAATCACTGAATTCTACTGTATATGAAGGTCAGTTTCCTTGAAAGAGCCTTTCTGATGTTTTTGTTTCTTCCATTCATTTTATTTTTTAAAAATTTATGGTTTGTCATGAAGTGGAAACAATGAAATAAAAATTATATTTTATAGACTACAGTGCATTTATAGCTAAAACAATGATCCACAAACCCAGGCATAAAGAATTTGTGCTTTCTATCTCCAGGGCCGTGGAATGTAAAGGAAAGGGCAGAACAGCAGCTGCAAACAATTACTAAGCATTTTCAATGGTCTCACAAAATGCCATGAATTCACAGCACCCCACCAGAAATCCAGACTGCACCCCTCTGAAATAGCTTCCTGTCATTGGCCAAACATGTATCCTCCTTGGCATGGTCTCCCCATCAGACTTTATGGAGGCTCTCTCTCCTGACACCTTGAAATAAAGAGCCCCTCTCTCCTTTTCTGCCTCCTACTCCTTCTCTTTGCCTTGCTTTCATCCTTTTTTCCAGAATGTATTCCTTACAATTTCTTTAGTTTCAGCACATCACAATTCACAAATGCAGACATGGGCCACTGGAGAACCACAATGCACCCCGCACATGCAGAGGGAAACCTTCCTTTTGTCCTGTCCAACACTAGTGAGCTAATCGAGAATGGCTGCCCTCAGGAACTTTCTTATGACTGCACTGGGGATTCCTGAGTTTTAGTCAGGGAGAAGAGAGACTTTTCTGAACAAACTTAACTCCTTAGACTGACATGTGAAATCGACCTCATAAAACGAAACTAGAATGTGCATGATAAACTCTGGTAGCATAGCCAACTTTTGTCCAGAGAGAAAATACACCATGGGTGATTGGTAGGAGATTAGGAGTTAGAGGCTGAAAGAAACTTCAGGGACTTTCTAGATGGAAAGACTGGATGAACCGATCCATTTCAGGCCTGTTTGTAACTCTTAACCCAGACTTTGACGACTTGTGCCTCAGGTCACATCATAGAGACTGGAGAAGTTTAGCCCTTATGGACTCACCTGGTCTTTTGTTAACAATTTACCTTTCTGCCATGGCCACAGTGAAAGGATAACTTTGCAGTGTAGTTATTCAACCCAACTAAGCCAGGATCTGGATAAACTGAAAACCGACAGAGGCTTTAGAAAGGACACTTTGATTTTTCTTCCATAGTTTAAAGGAGTAAATAACTGGATGGACTGTAAGCAGTTTTTTGACTACCATATATTCAGGTGTCCTACATGTAGGAAATAGGTCAGATAAGGGCTGGGTTTGTTGATTCTCAGAAGGAAGGGCTAACTTTGTACTCTAGTCCAGAGGTCCCAAACCCCACGGCAGGATCATCTCCTGTATGTGCTGGGTGACCAGCAGTCTGCATAGAATGATGAATCCATTCTCACATCACGATTTTGGGTAATGAATGACCTCTGTGTTTTTTGTTTTCAAGCAGTTCACATTTTTAATCAATAGGCCATCCTTGTAAGGAGAAAATAAACATCGTAAACATCTGCCCTATGACTGTAGACGTTATGAAGACCAACAGGAAGGGGACCAAAACGATAATTGAAGAAATATAAGTAGACCCTGCCAAAACCCAGAACTGTTTAAGCTCAAGTAACTCAGGCTGGGTATACTGCATTATTATTGAAAGAAACTGAAGTCATAAACATATATTTCCCCAAGAAAATAAAGTAAAAAAATTTTAAAGAAATGTTTCTGGCTCATAGTTTGCCTTAATTCTGGGAAAACAACTATGCTCCTAATCTTAGAATTTAGTTTCCTAATTTTGGAATCTTCCTACATCAGACTTTGACTCCCAAATGTCATTGCCATTCCAACCAAGTGTTTGACTCAGTATAGATTAATTTTCAGACATCAGTCAGCTAGTCTTTTCAGAATATTATCTTTCTTTTAAACTTTAAATTCTTCAATTATGAGATACGAAGCATAGTCAGAAAAAAACAGAAAGTTTAAAACTAGGGTTTGGCAAAGAGGTGATAAACAGAATATCCATGCCACTATCACCCGGAACAGACATGTAAAATAACTCACCTGAAACCACTTTCCTCTGAGTTTTCCTCATCATAATATGTTCTGTCATCAACCATAACAACTTTTATGATATTTCTTTGATTTTCTTTATAATTTTGCTAAATGATATGCATCCTTAAATAATATAGTCTTGTTTGTCCTCTTTTTGAACTTTATATCAAGAGAACCATACTATATTCATTTACTCAATATTGTGATTTATTCATGTTGGTTAGTTACAGTTTTTTTCATTTGCGTTTCAGTATAGTATTTCAGTGTATAAAGACATCCTATGCTACTACTGGTCAACGTTTGTGTTGTTTCCAGTTGGGGGCCATTATGAACATGATATGAGCATTCTTGTTCTTGTGTCCTGGAATACAGGTCACATATTTCTATAAGGTATATGCCTTGGATATAGTGCTATACCACAGGCTTCAACTTTATGATACTGAACTGCTTTCCAGAGTTATGCAAATTTATCTTTCCACCCACAGTGCAGGAATATTTCTCTTGTTCCACATCTTCACCATCCCTTGAACTTTCTAGCTTTGCTCATTTATGTATTCCTTATCATAGTTTTAATTTGCACTTTCCTGGCTACCAAAGAAGGTGAGCATCATTTCATATGTTTATTGCCAATGCAGTTGCTCTTTTCCTGTGATATGCCTCAAGTCTTTTAATCATTTTTCTGTAAGATTGCTCGTTTTTGCTTAGTGATTTGTAGTTCTTTATATATTTTAAAATTTAGTGCTTTGTCAGAGTTTTTATATATATTATAAAGTTATACACATTATATATATTATATGTAAAGGTCTCTCAGTGCACTAGAATATATATTCTATTTATTCATTTTACGCATATATGTAATTTATATTTATATAATCTCCAATCTTTTCTTCAGTGAGCTTTAAGAATAAGAGGGTGGGATGTACACTAATATAATGATTGGCATGGATTTAGAAGACAGAAGACACTAGCTTGAAGTTAGTATTGTACTACTTTCTTATTTACTATTGTGCTATCAAATTGAGAGTATATAAAATCATTAGCAGAATATATTGTGCACCAAAAGAACAAAAGATTCTAAATCTAGAAAGCACCCTAGAGGTAAATATAGACCATCAAAAAATCCATGATGCCAATTTAAAAATATAGATTAGCTGTGGTTCATGAAGTGCCCAAGAACTCATGGTCATAAATCATACATAGGTCTTCACCCCTCCTCCAGTGCTCTAAAGAACTGCTAAGTGTTATGAAGAAATCTTCCCACAATTCCAGTTAACATAGGTCTCCTCTTTGAGGCTTGCTGCCTGAAAACTGTTTTTAGTATTAAAAAAAATCAGAGTCTTGAGGAGATGATAGCAAATTTAGTTGTTCTCTTACTTCTTCTTTAAAACAGGAAATACTTGGGGAGCAAATGTCCCTTATTTATTTCCTACAGATTGCTGGTTTTTCAAGCTTTCCGGATCAGGCTTCCTGCCTAGAGGGCTGGATCTTAAGTCCAGAAATCCGCACTGTCACTCAGATGCAGAATCCATCTGTGGCTGCTGGCTGCTGGGAGGCCCAGTGCCTCTGACCTATACAAGCATCATCCCTTCTTGACTCGCAGAGCTCCAGGCAGTGTGTTTATTCAGGACTTTGGCATTTATGTTTGCTTGGCACATTCAGTTCAATGGAATCTTTAATGGCCATTCTGACTAGTCAGTGCCAATTGCAAAGCTGGGCCTCAAAGGAGAGAAATAGAAAAATAGGACTAGAACTTGGTAGGAAGGAAGAAGACAGCTCAGAATAACTGCAATTAAGTTTTTTTCATGTTATGCTTTCAGGAGTTATTCTGTTTTCTTGATGGCATCAATAGAAACGTTTGTAGGTTTATACTTGAGTCTTTACAAACTGTATTTTATATGACACTAAAAATGAAATAGAGCAGTAATACTAATTTTAAACTTGCTGTATCCCCCTAGAGCAGAAAAAGGATGTGGTAATGTATAAATGAAGCCCAAGCTGACCGTGACAAAATAATAGAGCTGTGTCATTTTAAAAAGCAAGCTCTCTATTGGGATATATAAACAGACACGGCAGTTCTCTAAGTGTGGTCTGATGACCACTGGCGGCCCTTAAAGATCCTCCAGGTGGCCTTTGGGCTTGTCTCATAATTTTGGTACTTAAGTATAACCTGCTTTTATACTTTCTCTGTAGTCTAGAATAAATGAGTTTATAACTCTCATTAATGTCTCTTTAAAAACAGCATCTCGTGCATAGGGATGATCCAGAGAGTTGATATGGGGTGGGAGGTGGGGGGGAGGGTTCGAGATTGAGAACTCATGTACATCTGAGACGGAAAAAAAATAAAAAAATTAAAAAATAAATAAATAAAAACTGCATCTCTAAATCATTTTGGTCAGGATATGCAGTCTCTGATGCCCTGTGCCAATAGGAAATGGTGTGTGGGCAAGAAATACAGAAGATGACCTGGAATCACATGGATGGACTCTTTAGGTAAGCTAACACTTATTGCATGTTCAATATATGAGAGGAATTGCACCAAGTGGTCCTAAAATATGATTTATATGCCCCCAACTACTCACTGCTCTATCCTAAATGCATGATGGAAAGGAATGAGATCTAGAAGGGTTAGGAATGTAGGCTTTAATTCTTTTACAATCTTCTGAGTGTTCACGTTTCTTCCAGAAAATGTGCATTTATTACTTATAAAAATGTTTTAAAAATATAATGCTATCTAAAGTTAATCAAGTGTTTAGCCCATGACAGCACTAGTCTAAAGCCTTAAGTATATTAACTAATTTATTTTAATCTTAAAGAAGACTAAGTCTGGTGTATTATTTCCCCCATTTTATAGTTGAGGAGGGCTTCTCAGGTGGCTCAGTGGTAAAGAATCCACCTGCCAATGCAAGAACTGCAGAAGATGCAGGCTTGATTCCTGGATAGGGAAGATCCCCTGCAGGAGGAAATGGTAACCCAGTCGAGGAAATTGAAGTATATAAGCTTTTCTTAGGGTCACAAATTAATAAGTGATGGAGTCAGAGTTTAATCTCAAAGGTCTGACTATAGAGTCCCATACCCAACTGAGACTTTTTGTATTGACTTGGTTATCTCAGGATTTTATATTGGCGGGGGTGGAATTAACAACACAGAAATTTAAGAAATAATGAGACATAAAAGTCTGCGAGCCACAGCTACTGGGCCCACTTGCTGCAACGACCAAAGCCTGTATGTTTTAGGGCCTATGAGCCATAAGTAATGAGCCCCTGTGCCACAACTACTGCAGCCTGCGTGCCCTAGGGCCAGCAACCACTGAGCCCCGAGCTGCAACTACTGCAGCTCGTGCGCCTAAAGCCTGTGCTCCACAGCAAGAGAGGCCACGGCAATGAGAAGCCTGCACATTGCAAATACAGAGGAGCCCCCGCCTTCCGCAACTAGAGAAAGTCTCTGTGCAGCAACGAAGACAACCCAGTGCAACCAGAAACAAAAAGACAAATAATAATTAATTTTTTTAAAGTCTACCATAATCAGCATTGGGTTCAGGGATGTTTTTGCAGATTCTAGCTGGTGATTCTGGTGATAGAGAACCATTGATTTTACATTCTTCTAGGCTCATTTGGATACAAGACAATGTGTCCAAAAGTTTGCATTAAAATTTCACCCTGACATGGTTGCAATCAAAGTGTCTTACTTGGGGGAGTGCACTGCTAGGGCTTCATTTAACTGTTTAGAGCTAAGTGGCATATCAGTACCTCTGGGGGGCCCTGGATTCATGCCACAAGCACAGAAGCAGTGAGTAGCAGGTGCTGCAAAAGTGTGGGCAGAACCACTGAGAGCGGAGGTGGCCACATCCAGAGAAGGCTGGACAGTCCAGGGCTGCTTCTGATTCGAAGATCTGTGAGCATCAGGGCCTCCATCAAGCATCAAGGCTGCATCAGGAAGGCAGGTGCAGGTATAGAAGTTATCATGGGGTTTGCTTGCTCTTTGGGGTTCTCCTATCTCCCCATCACTTCTCAGGTGGCTAGTAACTCACAGGTATCAGTCTTCTAGCTTAATATCTGAGAAATAGTTTTTAAGAGCAACCTAGGAACCCAGGAGCATATATACACAGAGAGAAATTCCCTAATGTACATTTTCTCATTCATACGTAAGTAACAGAACAAAACGGCATGCAGCTTGTTAAAAGCATTCATAATATGGAAGAAGAGATTTAACTAAAGGCACTGTGGGAACCACAAGCATTTGCAGAAATGAAAAATAATTTTACAAGTACCTGCTTTGGTTCTTAGTAAAAATTAAGAGCATATGGACTTGTGAACTAAGATGTTAAATATGAAGTGATATGACAGCAGACTGGGATTTCAAAACAGAACATGACAAAATGTTTCTGGCTGAGAAGCAAATAGAAATAAATAGGGAACTATAAAGGGGATAGGGAAAGTGTAAGAGAAAACCAAACTATGATAACAGGATTTGTGTCCAACTCTGCAACTCCATGGACTGCAGCATGCCAGGCTCTCCTGTCCTTCACTGTCTTCCAAACTTGCTCAAATTCATGTCCATTGAGTTGCTGATGCTATCTAACCATCTTATCCTCTATTTTCCCCTTGTCTATTTGCTTTCAATCTTTCCCAGCATCAGGGTCTTTTCCAGTGAGTTGGCTCTTTGCATCACATGGCCACTGTATTGGAGATTCAGTTTTAGCATCAGTCTTTCCACTGATAACATTTACATTAGAAGAACTGGCACAATGGAAACTGTAGGAAACAAATGGAATAAGTTGGAGGACACAGATGGAAATGGGTTCCAGAATCAGAAGGGACAAAGAGACAAAATGATTTCAAAAGATATTTGATATAAAATGCATAGAAGGAATTCCCCAAATATGAATAACATATGCCCCAAGAAAGAGATCAGAATAAATAAGAGGGAACAATGGCAAATATAATAGAAAAAGACAAATCTGATCCTGCAGGTTGAGTGTCTTATTAGGTTTCTGGTAAGATCAGTTCAAACAGCAACACTTTAAAGGGTTTCTTGTTTCTTCTGCCCATTCCCCTCCTTGAATTCTTTTGAACACGAGAGGACTTCTTAGTAGGGTTCAGTTAAGGAAAGGCAAATCAGATAAAAATAAAAAGATAGAGGTGAGCTCTCAGACATGGCTTGTGTTCCAGGATACTAAAGAGGGATATAATTAATATGTAAAACAGATAGAATCTCATGTGTTTGTGGGTATATTAGCTCCTCTATTGATAGGGATTCTCTAAGCAAGAATACTCGAGTGGGTTGCTGTGCTCTCCTCCAGCGGATTTTCCTACCCAGGATTGAAACCAGGTCTCTCACATTGCAGGTGGATTCTTTACCATCTGGTTTCCCTGGTGGCTCAGCCTGGTGGCTCAGTCTGCCTGCAGTGCGAGAGACCCAGGTTCAATCCCTGGGTCAAGAAGATCCCCTGGAGAAGGAAACGGCAACCCACTTCAGTATTCTTGCTTGAAAAATACCATGGATCAAGGAGCTTGGCAGGCTACAGTCCATGGGGTCACAAAGAGTTGGACACGATTGAGCGACTTCACTTTCTTTCTTTTTTTCATTCTTTACTGTCTGAGCTACCAGGGAAGCCCAATAATCTAAACACAAAAATTAATTGATCTTCCATTTTGTTTAGCTAAGAGCAGAGAACAGGCCACGTAATCAGAAAATTGGAGCATGTAGTCCCGAAAATGAAAGTATTAGCCGCTCAGTCGTGTCTGACTCTTTGCAACCCCGTGGACTGTAGCCCACCAGGCTCCTCTGTCCATGGGATTCTCCAGGCAAGAATACTGGAGTGGGTTGCCATGTCCTTCTCCAGGGGATCTTCCTGACCCAGGAATCAAACCCAGATCTCCTGCATCATAGGCAGATTCTTTGCTGTCTGAGCCACCAGGGAAGCCCATGAGCCCACTGCTAGTTCAGTACACAGCTACACATTTCCTTTACCCTCTTTTTACTTCACTTTCCTCCTCTGTGAAACTGGAAGACAAAAACTGTAATAACAATGACCTTCTGCAAGATGATGCTATGAGCAGGTGAACAAAGCCACACACATAACACTTTCCACAAATGTGAAGTTACTAGGAGCACAAAGACCATTAAGTCAAAGCTAGTAGCTGGACTGCATCTCTCAAGGTGAAGGAGCCATGCCAGGTGATTTTCTAAGAACCTAAATTGGGAAGAAAGCTCTCTGCTTTGTGGATAAAACAATCTTCACTTGTTAAGAAAGAATCATACACTAACCTAAGCAATTGCATTTCTGCATTCCCAGACACATCAGATAAAAATCATTAAACATATGTCAATCATGGTGAATAATAGAAACAGGCTTAATAGTGGGAAGTTTTTACAGGATCCATATCTCTTGCTTTGAAAATAAATGTGTCAGCTTCACGTCATCATTTACTTTCCGTAATGTTTTCACTTTGCTTGATCAGCATTCATATACCAGGAGGAGATTACTATCTCAGAATAAACAGTAGCCCATCCCTCAAGATTTTCTCTTCATTGTACTTTACGATTTTATACTCAACTATAGCAGCACCTCACAACAAAACTCAATACAAGAACAAATCAATAATGTTATAGGGAATGTGTCTTTTCAAATGTCTTCCGTAACATTCCTAGAAGGATCCCACAGAAATACAGCTACAGGGAGAGAATTGACATGCTGTTGTCCTGATTTCCAGCACTACTGGGTCTGGTACAAGGGAATTTTTTACTAGAACCCTGTATCTTCACGGCTATATTAGTGCTTCCAAAGAGCTTTGGCTGTTGAGGCCATGACAGAGAGAGGGCAACGACTGCTCAGTCTTTGAGTGTAACCCTGCTGATCAAGGCCTGAACAAGGGCAAGATCAGGGAGTCCCTTGCCTGGGGACAGAAAAAAAGCTTAGTCATCAAGATAAATAATATTTGAATATAACACTATGAAAAAGAAAACTGGATACTAAAAAAAACCAAAAAAACTATGATGAACAACATCTGGAGGCGATCACTGTATCAAAATTTCAAATGAAGGCAAGATCATAACATCATTTGCAGAGCTGAAATCAAATTACAGTGAGCACAGGATGGTCTTGAAGAGGGGATAAAGTTAGGAAAGGATAGACCAAGGGAAATGTATTTCAAAGGGCATGAAGATCGTTCTGATTGTTTGATGGTGAAGGGGTTTTAAGACTGATTATTGGCACATTCACCTCAGGAATGCTTTTTATTCCTTACTAGACAGAGTCACAGCCTAGTTACCAAGACTCTTCCTTTTTTTAAAAACATGATTTACTGAATTAATTTGTTTTTGGCTGCCCCAGATCTTTGTTGCTGCTCGCTCTGAGTTTTCTCTAGCTGAGGCAAGCACGGGCCACTCTCCAGTTGCCGTGTTGGGGCTTCTCACTGTGGTGGCTTTCTTCCCTTGGTGCAGAGCACAAGCTCCAGGGTGTGTGGGCTTCAGGAGTTGCAGCATGTGGGCTCAGCAGTTGTGGCACAGGAACTTGGTTGCCCTGCAGCATGTGGGATCCTCCCAGACCAGGAATTGAACTCATGTCCCCTGTACTGGCAGGCAGATTCTTTACCACTGAGCCACCAAGGAAGCCCTCAACAAGACTCTTTCAAAGCCTAGCGTTTAGGAGGAGGTGGAGGGGGCATCAGGCTTCCTCTGCTTCAAAGCAATTGATAGATTTCTTTGGAGGCAGCAATGCGCTTTTGTGTTTGAGGGACTGGGTGGATATTTAAGTGGATATTAACCCAAGAGGATAAATGTTTATTCTAAAAAAAACCTGCCCTTAGCCACACGTTGAAAAAATCCTTGCTACACAGATGCTGGCCAGTGGGCGTGGGTGGAGCAATGTTCCTCTCCAGAGGGGACAGTGAGCTCCCCTTGGGGTAGCTGTGCTGCCCCTGTGCGTGGTTGCTGGCAGGACTGCAGGCCATTTGGCTAATGTATGCATGGCGTCCTGCCACAGCCCAGCAGGTCAGCTGCCCGGTTATTGGGAGGGACGTCATTCTCCCACCCACAACAGTTATGGTTGTTCTGGACCTTGATTCTATCCCTTTCCCTCAGCAAAAAAGAGAGAAGTGGAGAAGAATACAGTTAGTATAAAAAAAAAATACATCTTGAGCTGAGAAGTGCATAGATGATTCAACAGTCTTTCAAATTCTTTCTACTGCCTTGCTCAAAGTAAATGGCACAGATTTATTTTTCTTCTTCTGCTAAATTCAAATGTGGGTTATATAACTTTCTGGGTGGGCAGTTTATTTTTTGGTCCACATTCAGCTTTAGTTCATACCTTAGTACTGGAATACATATGTGTGTTCCAAAATTATTGTTGATAATATCCACCCAGACCAAAGGGTTTAAGATCAAACTCAGTAACAAGAATCACAGTGATATTTGTTATTGTTCAGTGTCTGACTCTTTTGCAACCCATGAACTACGGCTGCCGGGCTCCTCTGTCCATGGGACTTTCCAGGCAAGAATACTGGAGTGGGTTGTCAGTTTCCTCATTGAACCTGAGTCTCTCACATTGGCAGACCGATTCTTTACCATTGAGTCACTAGGGGAACCTTACAGTGATACGCAAATCACTATTCCAGCCAGTAAAGAATTGGGTGAAAGCAGTGACAGATTTTATTTTATTGGACTTCAAAATCACTGTGGATGGTGACTGCAACCATGAAATTAAAAGACACTTTCTCCTTGGAAGGAAAGCTATGACAAACCTAGACAGCATATTAAAAAACAAAGACATCATTTTGCCAAAAATTTCTCATAGTCAAAGCTATATTTTTCCAGTAGTCATGTATGCATATGAAAGTTGGACCATAAAGAAGGCTGAGTTCTGACNGATGGTGACTGCAACCATGAAATTAAAAGACACTTTCTCCTTGGAAGGAAAGCTATGACAAACCTAGACAGCATATTAAAAAACAAAGACATCATTTTGCCAAAAATTTCTCATAGTCAAAGCTATATTTTTCCAGTAGTCATGTATGCATATGAAAGTTGGACCATAAAGAAGGCTGAGTTCTGACGAACTGATGCTTTTGAATTATGGTGCTGGAGAAGACTCTTGAGAGTCCCTTGGACAGCAAGGAGATCAAATCAGTCAATCCTAAAGGAAATCAACCCTGAATATTCATTGAAAGGACTAATGCTAAAGTTGAAGCTCCAATACTTCGGCCACCTGATGCGAAGAGCCAGCTCATTGGAAAAGACCCTGATGCTGGGAAAGACTGAGGGCAGGAGGAGAAGGGAATGACAGAGGATGAGATGGTTGGATGGCATCACTGACAATGGACATGAATTTGAGCAAACTCCAGGAGACAATGAAGGACAGGGAAGCCTGAGGTGCTGCAGTCCATGGAACTGCAAAGAGTCAGACTTAGCAACTGAACAACAAAAACAACAGAAGGATGAGTGGTAGAATTTAGAACTTGTTCCTGGGCCTTTAGCCAGAGGAAGTCTGTACTCACTGCCCAGCAGTAGAATTGCTGCCGACTGCATCCAAGCATCAGATGAGGTAGAAACTTTGAATATACATAGTCACTGAAGCTCGTTTTATCACTCTTTTCTATCATTATGATGAAACAGATCTATAAGAATTGAATGATTGGAAAATAGAATTTTTATAATCTTAGGTTAGGAAGGGCTTACAGCTATTGTTCCTCATTCCCTATCTGGAATGCTTTCCTTCAAGAAGCTTTCCCTGCCATAGTTGGTGCTACAGGAAAAATGTCATATTCCATGTGGCATTTTTATACTGCCTTGAATTCCAGTTACCTGTGAATATGTCATCTACACGCATACATGTATATGAGTTTCTAGAGGGAATCACTGAATCCTATTTATTCTGGAATTCCTTGCATAGTGCCTTGAATATACTGTTTGTTAAGTGTGTTGAATGGATGAATAAAACTATAAAGTTTCATAAATTTAAGTTGGTCAACATGTTATTAGACAAATATATGTGTATGTTTTAAAAATTTGGACCTGTAGAGTATAATGCTCCCCAAATTCATCTACATATTCAAGATAATCCCTATCAAAATTCTGAATAGCTTTTGCAGAAATCAACAAAGTGGCAATAAAATTCACTTGAAAGGGAGCTGCATAGTTAAAATCATCTTGAAAAGGAACAAAATTAAGGGATTCACACTTTCCAATTTCAAAACTTACTACAACGTTATAGCAGGCAAGACTGTGAGATGTTGGCAAGAAGATCAACAAAAAAGTCAGTGGAATAGAACTAATAACATAGAAATAAATCGTATTTACAAGCAAATGATCTTTGGCAAAAGTACCAGGCAATTCAATGGATAACAGAATAGTTTTTTCAACAAATGGAGTTGGGAAAATTGGATACGCACTTGTGAAAGAATGAAGCTGTACTCCTGCCTCACACAATATACAAAATTTAAAAATGCATCAGCACTCTAATATAAGACTGCTGCTGCTGCTGCTGCTAGGTCGCTTCAGTCGTGTCCGACTCTGTGTGACCCCCATGGACGGCAGCCCACCAGGCTCCCTCGTCCCTGGGATTCTCCAGGCAAGAACACTGGAGTGGGTTCCCATTTCCTTCTCCAATGCATCAAAGTGAAAAGTGAAAGTGAAGTCACTGAGTCGTGGCCAACTCTCAGTGACCCCATGGACCGCAGCCCACCAGGGTCCTCCGTCCATGGGATTTTCCAGACAAGAGTACTGGAGTGGGGTGCCATTGCCTTCTCTAATATAAGACTAAAACTATAAAATTCTTAGAAGAAAATATACACTAAATCTTTCTGACTTTAGATTAAGCAATGGTTCCTTAAGTAGGATACCCAAAACATAAGCAACAAAAGAAAAACATAAACTAGACTTCTTAAAAATTAAAAACTTCTGTGCTTTACTATCCAGAAAGAGAAAAGACAACCCACAGAATGGTTTCTCAAATCCTCCAACAAAGAAATGAATCTTGAAGCAAAATACTCCTTTATAACTATTAGAACAAAAGCATTTGAACAGTTATACAATTCAGATTTGGTGACTGTGGGAATATAGATGCTACCTTTATTCTCTGTTGTCTTTTAACAGAGTGCTTTGTCATTGCCTATCAAGATAAAACTCTAAAGTTCTTTGCTCTCTAATCAGAAAGTCTACCTCTATGAATCTACTCTAGTGAATTATTCAAAAAATCACAAAAATATTCAACAACCAAGGTACAAGAATGGCTATTGAAGAATATTTTATGGTAGCAAACATGGAAACAACCAAAACTTATCAATCAGGAGAATCTTAATAAATCATGATACAGTCAACATTCATAGGATGGCTATGTAAACTGACATTCAAAGTTATTTACAATAAATACAGTGAAAACATTCATGATACATGACAATATGGACAATGCCTTATTTCATACTAAACATAAAACAAAGCTTTTATGTTCATTTGTTCTCAAGGATCACCTAAATATTATTAATTAAATATATACTTGCTGTAATTTATCTTGGCTTATGCTGTAGACCAGTGCTCACAGGAGAAGCAACATGATCCCAAATAAAAACACATGGAATTCAAATGTTTGCCCTTTTCATGTTCAAATTTGGAGCAACACTTGAAGCTGCTCTTTATTTTAACTAAGATGTCTTCAAGTATATATTCCAAATTTGGTGAATATTCATTGAACCAATTTCACATGATATAGTAAAAGACTAGTAGACAGATATATGATTCACAGTTAAAGATATGCATAAATAATAGGCTGGAAATATCTATACAAAATGATTTTCAGTGGCAACCTCTTAGAGTATGGATAGAAAAAAAAATGAAGAAATTAATAGCACGGGGGACATATTTTACCTTTTACTATCTCCTCTTCTATAGTTGAATTTATTATTGGCATTTAAAACTAAATTTCATAATTTAAAAATGAAGAAAAAGTGAGCTAAATATACATAAATTAAAATTACTAAATAATTAAAATACAACTACATTTGGAAGATAGCTATTTTTTAAAATAGTGTTTGTCTTTTTAAAAAAATTATTTTTCTCTGTTCTTGGAGCAGTAAAAAAAAAAAAAAATGAAAGTTTACTTCCTTGAGTCCAGTTTTTCTCTCTATAGATTTGTCTCTTCCTAGTTAAGTAGTATTGAGACAGACTAGTGTAAACTTTTATTTAAAAGCCCCAGCATTTTCCAGTCTCTAATATGTCTTGCGTTCTGTCTCTCTATCAGAATAAGACCTCATTTGTGTTCAACTCAGTACTCACTTTTCATTATTCTGTTGGTTGGCCTGACTTTGTTTAAGATTACAAGAAAAGATGTGCCAAATGGCATGACCCATTATTAAAAATTTAGAGCATTCCAAGTTTTGAGACTTGCACCGAATGTTTTCAGTATCACTTACTGTTTATGTGTATGCTTGTCAAAAGCAATTACTCCTGATTCAGCAAAATTCAATGCTTTCTAACAAATGATCAGGAGGGTAAACAACTCATTTACATGGGGAGGTTTATATTTTCAGAAATGCCTCAAGGGAACCTTTCCAAGAGGCCAGAAAGGAATTCAGCGAAAAGGAAACAGCAGGAGGATCCTGTATTTCTCTGCAGTTCAGCAGTACTGGTTGCCAACACCAACATCATAACATTTCAGAACTCAATTTTCCATATTTTGAAACTTCATACAGAGATTCCATCAAGCAAGTCAATCTGCTATCAAACTCAGCTTTGTCTGTTAGTTGCTGAACTTTCTACTTCATGACTTCCAAGCTAAGCCGTAAGAGTTTTATATCCTAAGAGTAAATCAGAAATGATGGGGATGCGTCTTATTAACTCAGTGGTTCTCAGACTTTGGCATGCAGCAGAATTGCCTGAANATATTTTATGGTAGCAAACATGGAAACAACCAAAACTTATCAATCAGGAGAATCTTAATAAATCATGATACAGTCAACATTCATAGGATGGCTATGTAAACTGACATTCAAAGTTATTTACAATAAATACAGTGATAACATTCATGATACATGACAATATGGACAATGCCTTATTTCATACTAAACATAAAACAAAGCTTTTATGTTCATTTGTTCTCAAGGATCACCTAAATATTATTAATTAAATATATACTTGCTGTAATTTATCTTGGCTTATGCTGTAGACCAGTGCTCACAGGAGAAGCAACATGATCCCAAATAAAAACACATGGAATTCAAATGTTTGCCCTTTTCATGTTCAAATTTGGAGCAACACTTGAAGCTGCTCTTTATTTTAACTAAGATGTCTTCAAGTATATATTCCAAATTTGGTGAATATTCATTGAACCAATTTCACATGATATAGTAAAAGACTAGTAGACAGATATATGATTCACAGTTAAAGATATGCATAAATAATAGGCTGGAAATATCTATACAAAATGATTTTCAGTGGCAACCTCTTAGAGTATGGATAGAAAAAAAAATGAAGAAATTAATAGCACGGGGGACATATTTTACCTTTTACTATCTCCTCTTCTATAGTTGAATTTATTATTGGCATTTAAAACTAAATTTCATAATTTAAAAATGAAGAAAAAGTGAGCTAAATATACATAAATTAAAATTACTAAATAATTAAAATACAACTACATTTGGAAGATAGCTATTTTTTAAAATAGTGTTTGTCTTTTTAAAAAAATTATTTTTCTCTGTTCTTGGAGCAGTAAAAAAAAAAAAAATGAAAGTTTACTTCCTTGAGTCCAATTTTTCTCTCTATAGATTTGTCTCTTCCTAGTTAAGTAGTATTGAGACAGACTAGTGTAAACTTTTATTTAAAAGCCCCAGCATTTTCCAGTCTCTAATATGTCTTGCGTTCTGTCTCTCTATCAGAATAAGACCTCATTTGTGTTCAACTCAGTACTCACTTTTCATTATTCTGTTGGTTGGCCTGACTTTGTTTAAGATTACAAGAAAAGATGTGCCAAATGGCATGACCCATTATTAAAAATTTAGAGCATTCCAAGTTTTGAGACTTGCATCGAGTGTTTTCAGTATCACTTACTGTTTATGTGTATGCTTGTCAAAAGCAATTACTCCTGATTCAGCAAAATTCAATGCTTTCTAACAAATGATCAGGAGGGTAAACAACTCATTTACATGGGGAGGTTTATATTTTCAGAAATGCCTCAAGGGAACCTTTCCAAGAGGCCAGAAAGGAATTCAGCGAAAAGGAAACAGCAGGAGGATCCTGTATTTCTCTGCAGTTCAGCAGTACTGGTTGCCAACACCAACATCATAACATTTCAGAACTCAATTTTCCATATTTTGAAACTTCATACAGAGATTCCATCAAGCAAGTCAATCTGCTATCAAACTCAGCTTTGTCTGTTAGTTGCTGAACTTTCTACTTCATGACTTCCAAGCTAAGCTGTAAGAGTTTTATATCCTAAGAGTAAATCAGAAATGATGGGGATGCGTCTTATAAACTCAGTGGTTCTCAGACTTTGGCATGCAGCAGAATTGCCTGAAGGTTAAAATGCAGATTGCTGGGCTCAACCACAGAGCTACTGATTCCACTGAGTTTGGGAGAGAGCCTGAGAATTTGCACATTTTTAGGTGATACTTCAGTGATTCCTGGCACCACACTTTGGGAGCCACGATATTAACTCTTTAGGCTGCACAAGCGTGCTCAGTCATTTCTGACTCTTTGCGACCCCATGGTCTGTAGCCTGTCAGGTTCCTCTGTTCAGGGAATTCTCCGGACAAGAACACTGGAGTGGGTTCCTGGCCCAGGAACTGCGTCTCTTGTGTCTCCACGTCTCTGTGGTGCACTGCACCACCTGGGGAGCCCCTTTAAGCTACTAGGGCCCCAGTAACTAGGTATTTTAGTTTACTAAAAGGTGTCCTTCTGGCTTTCAAATTTTAAGGAACCCAGATATTAGTGACACAGTCTCTGAATCTGGTTATTCTAAGAGAAGAGAATGATACATGTGGCTGCAGGCTTTGTATAAGAATTCATCTAAAGAGTTGGGAATACCAGACCACCTGTCCTGCCTCCTGAGAAATCAGNAACGAGAAGAGGAAGAAATGAAGAACCCCAGGGTTAGTAGAAGGAAAGAAATCTTAAAAATTAGGGCAGAAATAAATGCAAAAGAAACAAAAGAGACCATAGCAAAAATCAACAAAGCCAAAAGCTGGTTCTTTGAAAGGATAAATAAAATTGACAAACCATTAGCCATCCTCATCAAGAAACAAAGGAAGAAAAATCTAATCAATAAAATTAGGAATGAAAATAGAGAGATCACAACAGACAACAGAGAAATACAACAGATCATAAGAGACTACTATCAACAATTATATGCCAATAAAATGGACAACGTGGACGACATGGACAAATTCTTAGAAAAGTACAACTTTCCAAAACTGAACCAGGAAGAAATAGAAAATCTTAACAGACCTATCACTAGCATGGAAATTAAAACTGTAATCAGAAATCTTCCATCAAACAAAAGCCCAGGTCCAGACGGCTTTACAGCTGAATTCTACCAAAAATTTAGAGAAGAGCTAACACCTATCCTATTTAAGCTCTTCCAGAAAATTGCAGAGGAAGGTAAACTTCCAAACTCATTCTATGAGGCCACAATCACCCTAATATCAAAACCCGACAAAGATGCCACAAAAAAGAAAACTACAGGCCAATATCACTGATGAACATAGATGCAAAAATCCTGAATTTTAGATTCTTAATAATATTGATTTGCTAAAATGTGATTAATTCAATCTAATTATTAAATATATTCTAGCATGAGACTAATTTTGTTTGGAGACACCTAAATCTGCATAGTATAAAAGATAGAATAAAGAATTAAAATTAGATTCATTCCCTGTGTCCAAAATCAAAGAACCAGGAGTGACAGCAAGAAATAGGTGTGTCATTAGTAATTTATGAGAACAACAAAAACAAATTTCAGTGGTCAATTATCTCAGTAAGGTGCTAAAATATCTGGTATGGTTTTGAGCATAAAAAACTATCTGAATACTGTTCTCACTCTTAAACTTGCTAAGTAAACCAAGGAAAACTAAAGCCAAATTTAGACTTGGAAGACAGGGGGAGGGGAAAAAATAGAGAGACTGAAATAATTCAAAATCTGCCTAAAACCACAGACATGTGTTTTATTTGAGGTGCTGCACTTTGTTGCTGTCACTGATGCCACAAAAAGATTGCTACTGAATTCTAAATTTCATATTTTGATAATGAATTACAAACAACAGTTGATTTTGGTAGCCAGATAAGTTCCCCCCTTAGCATTGTTCCCTTTGGGTTTCTACCAGGTGAGAACTGAGGGTGCTTGGAGTCAGTGCTTGCTACTATGGTTAATTTCATAAGTCAACTTGACTGGGCCACAGGTGCATAGGTTTATTTGTTTAAATGTTATTATGGATGTGTGTAATGGTGTTTCTGGATGAGAATAACAGTTGAATGGGTAGACTGAGTAAAGCAGACAGCTTTCCCTGATGTGAGAGGGCCTCTGTCAATCTCTTGAAGGCCTGAATAGAAAAAAGGCTGAGCAAGAGAGATTTTTACTTTGTGCCAGATGGTATACAAGTTGAGACATCAGTTCATTCCTGCCTTCAGTTTCAGACGGGGACTTAAACCACTGAATCTCCTGTTTCTCAAGGCTTCAGACTGCAAAATTTGAAAGTCAGTCTCCATCATCCTTTAAATTCAGTCTAAGCAAAGGGACTGCCCAGTCTCAAGAGCCAAGGTAGATAGGAAGAGCAAGTAGGGGGAAAAAAGGCAAAATTGAGTTGCTGTAAGGAATGACTTATTCCTCTCCAGCAATTCATGAAATGATATATATTTTGTTGTTGTTGAAAACTGAGGCTCAGAGAATTTGTTACTTAAAGAAACCTGTTAATGTTAGATCAGCAACTCAGGTCTATTTCAAACCTTTTACTGCACCACATCATTGGTCTCCAGGAAACCTGCTCCAGAGAGAAAGGAAAACATTGGCTTCATGGATGTTAGCCATGTGTAGTTCCACAAAGACTCATGGTGAAAGGGTCACATCCCTGATATAAGGCTCTGCTGTTGCCATTTCATAATACGTTATAGTTTTATCTTTGGATCCTTGTTTTGGAAGTGAAGTCTGATAAGAGAGTGGTAGAGCATGAGCAGAAATTTCATACACAGTTTGTGAATCTGCTACCATTTCTTGCTGACATATTTGTATATAGCCTTCATGCTGCCTTGTGAACATACTGGGCACACAATAAACGGTAATACAGCAAGACTCGCAGTGAATAGTGTTACATCTGTGACCGAACAAGCAGAGGCACAGATAGCCCCAAAGTGCCATGCTTGCCACTAAAACCGAAGTTTGCTTCAAACACACACAAAAGGTAACTACTGGTTTCCTATGAACAAGGAATGAACAAGAAAACCTATAACACTTTTTTTCTTACTCATGCCCCCTTTCTATATTAGCTACCCAATTGCACTGAAGGTGAAGACATAGAGTAAAAGAAAACTTCTCCCTTACTCACTGGGAAGCTGAAGCATATCAAGAAGTGGAATAAAATTTTTTGAGCTAATTCTGTATATTGATCCCACTATTCTAGTAAGACAGGTTAGCATATGCTGCTGCTGCTGCTGCTGCTAAGTTGCTTCAGTCATGTCCGACTCTGTGCGACCCCATAGATGGCAGCCCACCAGGCTCCCCCATCCCTGGGATTCTCCAGGCAAGAACACTGGAGTGGGTTGCCATTTCCTCTTCCAATGCATGAAAGTGAAAAGTGAAAGTGAAGTCACTCAGTCGTGTCTGACTCTTTGAGATGCCATGGACTGCAGCCCTCCAGGCTCCTCTGTCCATAGGATTTTCCAGGCAAGAGTACTGGAGTGGGGTGCCATTGCCTTCTCTGAGCATATGCATGTGTGAGATAAAAATATAAATTGTGCAATTTTGGTGATTCTGTTTGCTTCTCTTTTTGCATTTAAAAGAAACATTGCAGAATATGGAGACAAATGGCAAAATTCATATGAATAATTAATTTTTACTTTTAGTTAGAATAACATTTAATAGCAAATACAGAACACTATGACAAGTCAAAAGACAGAATAGAGGCTATATATTTTCATATATTTAAGGGCATTTTTTTCCACTTTTTGAAGAGGGGTCCTATGTTCTTATTCTACAGTAGCTCCCACAAATTATGTAGCTGACCCTTAGCAAGGAGTAATATTGATTTTGATTGTTTTTAGTTGCAATATTCAGAATCTAGTTTTCTGACAAGGGGTTGAAACCTTACCCCTTGTATTGGGAATGCCACATCTTAACCACTGGACTACCGGTGAAGTACCAAGAGTAACAGTGATTTCTAGAAAAACACATGGAATTCATTTATTTCAGTGGTTCTCAACCTTCAGTATGAATCAAAATTACCAGAAGATATTTTTTAAGGGATATCTATAGTCACACCCAAAGGTTCAGATTCAGTTGGTCCCATATGGGATGCGGCATTATTTTAAGTTCCATGGATGATTCAAATGTACAATAAGAATCAATAACCATTGGCATAGATATTTCCATGCTTACAAAAACTCTAATTATATCAAATGCCTAACCTCAATTAGAGGCTACATATTTTAATAAGAGCTTTCTAGAGATACTGCTTCAAACAGAGCATAGGGAAATAATAGCAAACTAGGGAGGGAACTTTGGGGACCTGGGAGTATATTTTCAAATCACCCGTTTCATCTAGATATAGGATAATTTATATATGGTACTTTAACCAAAACAAAATCTGAACAAAAAGTTCAAGAACTCACTGTTAAACAATGTAGTTATTGTTTGCTTATGGAAATAACATGTTTAATGCTTAAATTATTAATTTAGTTATTTTACAATTACCTTAGCCATAGAGAAAATAGATTGGCATTTAAATTGTAAAAAATTTTTCTAAATAAATAATTCAAAGGTATAATAAAGTCTGACTCAAGATTCTTTTGACCAATCTTAAATAGATTTGGTTGCTGTTTAGATTCACAGTTGGCAGAGGGATTGCTATTTCTCTGCCTGCATGTATGTGGCTACATCTTCTCTCTAGAGCTTCTTAACAAGGATGTTCTTCCTCTCTTTTATTTGTGAAGGATGGAAAGTTAATGTGATAGGAATTAAAGAGATTCTTGGGTGAGCACAAAAAGAATAGCCCTTTCCCCAAAATGTAAGGAACTGTTGGAGTTTATTTCAAAAATAAATGTTAAAATATTTTTACTTCTTTCAATAATATTGACTCCTTAAAAATTATATTCAATCCCAGAGATATCCTATACTTCATAAAGAATCCTCTTTATTGCAGAGTAAGGGATTTATTAAAGATGTTTTAAATATTTTATTAAATATCTCTACAATACAAATGTTAATGAAGCATACAAAAAATAGGTGTTCTCTAAGCAAACAAGTAGAGAGGACGCTTAAATAGAATTCTATTTGATTTTGGTTAACTTATCTCTGCAAAATTTTTATAGCCTGGAATATGCAAATATATATCAGGCATTTTTAAGATGCTTTTGGACCTAAAAACTAGAAATATTCTTTTTTTAAGAGCCATTATTTCCCACTAAAGTAAAAGTGGCTAATTCAGTTTGTCTAAGTAACAACTCAATGTTTGAAATGTAAAGCAAGTTGTGTGATGTTTTTTTCTCTTTTTGTGTCTTGAATATGTCTGCATATTCTCAGTATGGGATTCAGTGGGTAAGTTAGATAAGTAACAACAACTTTCTCCAATTCAAGGGCAAAGATGGAGAAGCTATTTTGGGGCTTCAGGTGTAAGGTCTATGCTTCAATTTAAATTTATTAGAATATAAAACTGACATATGATCCCTATCTTCACTGCAAATGTTCCTAGACCTTAGTTCATTCAATCTAGTTCATATAACCCAATGAATGAAGACTAGGAAAGAATAGTGTGCTTGAATGTATAGCTTTAAGGAATATTTTAGTTATCACAAGTCAAATTAAGTTGATTTCCTATGAAATAGCTTTTTAAGTTTTTAAACACATTTTAGATCTTTTGATATAAATGTTCCAAGATTACTTAGTGAAATTGGTAGATATATAGCTTTTGCTGCTAATAGTGACTGTTTACCAAACGTTTAAAAATGAAGAATTGTATAGTGGACAGTGAATTACAATTTCCTCTATAATTACAATTTCCATGAATAACAAGTGGGTACAAATACTTTCAGAGAGCTTACTACAGTTATACACATTACATATATATGTGTATATGTATGTGTATGTAGGTAAATTTAATCATATAAATAATCTTAATTAATATTATTTTGACATAAACCTTATCTTAATTAGCTTCCTCTTTCATATCAATAGATTTCCTATGCCCATAAGCAGATGAATGGATAAAGAAGTTGTGGTACATATACACAAAGAGATATTACTGAGCTACAAAAATGAACACATTTGAGTCAGTTCTAATGAGGTCTATGAACCTGGAGCCAATATGTACAGAAATATGTACATATTAGCACATATACACGGAATTTAGAAAGATGGTACCGAAGATCCTACATTCAGGGCAGCAAAGGAGACACAGATTTAAAGAACAGACTTTTGGACTCAGTGGGAGAAGGCAAGGATAGGATGACTTGAGAGAATAGCATTGAAATATGTACGTTACCATATGTAAAGTAGATGACCAGCTCAAGTTCAATGCATGAAGCAATGCACACAAAGCCAGTGCTCTGGGACAGCACAGAGGGATAGGGTGGGGAAGGAGGTGGGAGGGAGATTCAGGATGTGAGGGGGGGGGGCACATGTATACCTGTGGCCAATTCATCCTCTGTCATCCCCTTCTCCTTCTGCCTTCAATCTTTCCCAGCATCAGGGTCTTTTCAAATGAGTCAGTTCTTCACATCAGGTTGCCAAAGGATTGGAGTTTCAGCCTCAGCATCAGTCCTTCCAATGAATATTCAGGACTGATTTCCTTTAGGATGGACTGGCTGGATCTCCTTTCAGACCAAGAGATTCTCAAGAGTCTTCTCCAACACCACAGGTCAAAAGCATCAACTCTTTGGTGCTCAACTTTCTTTATAGTCCAACTCTCACATCCATATATGACCCCTGAAAAAACCATAGCCTTGACTAGACGGACCTTTGTTGGCAAAGTAATGTCTCTGCTTTTTAACAGAATCTTTTGCACCAGAACTCAGGAGAAAGGAGCAGTGACCCCACAAGAGACTGGTCTAGACTTGCCTGTGAGTGTCTAGGAGTCTCCAGTGAAGACATTAGTCAGCAGTGGCCTGCTGCAGTGTTGGGGGCACTGAGTGTAGCAGTACATGCATGGGATCTTTTGAAGAAGGTCACCATTATCTTCATTACCTCCACCACCATAATTTGGCCCCAGATAAATATCAGAGAGAAAACACAGCCCCACCCATTAACAGAAAATTGGATTAAAGACTTACTGAGCATGGCCCCACCCATCAGAACAAGACCCAGTTGCATCCTCAGTCAGTCTATCCCATCAGGAAGCTTCCATAAGCCTCTTATCCTTCTCCACTAGAGGGCAGACAGATGGAAAACCACAATCACAGGAAACTAACCAATCTAATCACATGGACCACAGCCTTGTCTAACTCAATGAACTATGAGACATGCCATGTAAGGCCACCCAAGACAGATGGGTCATGGTGGAGAGTTCTGACAAAATGTGATCCACTGGAGAAGGGAATGGCAAACTACTTCAGTATTCTTGCCTTGAGAACCCCATAAACTGTATGAAAAGCCAAAAAGATAAGATACTGAAAGATGAACTCCCCAGGTCAGTAGGTGTCCAATATGCTACTGGAGATCAGTGGAGAAATAACTCCAGAAAGAAAGAAAAGAAGGAACCAAAGCAAAATCAACACCCAGTTGTGGATGTGACTGGTGATGGAAGCAAGATCTAATGCTATAGAGAACAATATTGCATAGGAACCTGGAATGTTAAGTCCATGAATCAAGGCAAATTGGTAGTGGTCAAACAGGAGATGGAAAGAAGCGTGAACATTTTCATTTTAGGAATCTGAACTAAAATGGACTGGAAGATACAATATGTGATACCTTAATTTATAGAACTATTGTCAAGTAGTGTCAATGTGGCCATCATGGCAGGAATGAAAAATAAGAATACCTGGCAGGGAAAAGACTGAGACTGTTGAAAAATATTGTAAGCTTTAATAAATGACAAATTATAGTGTTAATATAAACCAGATGAAAATATAATTTATTATTTTAATACAGAGTGTACTATATGGTAAGGTTGGTATATAGGAACTTAAAAGGCTCATTAAGCAGGTTTTGCTTTCTTAGAAGTATATCCCAAGAAAGTTCATTGATTTGCCAAAACAGCAGATTATATGCACACAAGTTAAAACTGGAGGTATGAGAAAGACAGTACATGAATACTTTTCAAATCAAAGTAATTTACTCTGAACCAAAGTTCAGAGTGAAAGTGAGCAGGTTTTCTTCCAGTGCTTTGCTTTTGAGACTACACTGGGCAACCTTGCTCTATCTACCTAAATCGATGCTCTTAAAGATGATCCCTATAGATTAAGGAATTCATTTTGAATTAAATGCTCACACTGTCACACAGAAGAAAGTCTACAGAGAGTAAAGCTATAATGATAAAGCAGCTTTCTATCTCAGACCCAGTATGTGCATGCTCTTTCTGCTTCCCTCACCACCAGCTCTAAGTAAAAACTGATGTCCTTGAAAACAGAGAGGGATTTTGAATTATGACTCTTGGAACAGCTAATAAAATGTTAACTTTTGTTCTGAAGACACTTCTATGTTAATTGTAATCCACAAACCGTATGCTGGGCAATGAATATGATGTCTATAGTATACAGGGAACATACTTTTTAGTATATTCTTATTACCTAGTGGTGTTTTATACTGATTATTACATCTTGTACATTTTTGACAGGAATGCCAAAATGATACAGAAGGAATATTAAGCTTTTCTGAGAACTGGAACTAATAATTTGCAGCACCTAGTACATGGCATTTACATAATAGGAGATCAAACTACAGTTGATCAGTTTAGTTCAACAAATATTTATCTGAATTTCTATAATATGCCAGGTGATGTATAAGATTAGGAGGGCAAAAATGATTAAGACATAATTACTTTCCTCAAAGAACTAGTACAAGGAAACCTTAGGATGGGTATGATGATATGCAGAAGATGGGAATTCCTTATAAGAAGGAAACTAATGAGTCCTGACCTGAATGATATGTTTCCTCTGTGTTTAAGGAATACAGTTTCTCACACAAGTCTGACAATTACACCTTTAAAACATATTTAGTTCACTCTGTATGACAGAGTCTAGGTCCATCCACATCTCTAATTATAAAGCAAATATATCTCAATTAAAAAAAAATGCTTCTTCTACTTCATTTTCATCTATCATTTCAGACATTTCTCCTTTGGAGTCTCTAACGTCCTCAGTGCTTTTCCTCTCATTTTCTGAGAAAGGTCAGTTTTCTATCACTATTCCTTCTGTTCAAGTTCTTATGAAGCAGTCAAGTAAATTGGTAACATACCTGGAGTCTTTGAGCTAGCAAGGAATCTGAGGCTCACCCTCTCTGCCCCTCATGCTGTTCGTGAACACCAGATGCCTAGAAATATTAAGTAACTTTAAAGTCACACATTTTTAATGGAAAGACAAAGACTACTTTAACTTTTAGTTAAGACTTCTGGGAACTCAATTTACTCCCAATGGGAGGGAAGACTAATAAGGACATAGTTCTAAAGGTAAAAAGGTAGGACTTTAAGTATGGAGTTTGTTAAGTATTTAGTGTTACAATTTCAAACGTTTAGAGACAGACTTCAGTACACAATGGCCGTCTCTGTCAATAGATAAAAGAGAGCGGACTACCAATTTCCTCCTTTTCCTTTGTTCCCATTTTCACTTTTGATGCTCTATCTTTTAGCACAGTTTTATTAGAAACAAACTGGGATGGTCCTGCTGGACTTCATTTCCAGCTTTTAAGTGCTGGCCATAGGGCAGGCAGCACTTCAAAGGGAGTCTGTCTGTAAAGATTATCCATCAACCGGAGAAAATAGACTCTCGCCTCAGAGAAAGGAAATTGTTTTTATCAGACGTGTTCAGCAAAATAGAGAACTAGTGGGTCCGAAGCCAAACACCCTGATCTACATTAGTTTTATTTACCTATCTGAGAGTTGAAATGGGAATAAATGAAAGTTGTGTCTAAACTGGGAAGATTGACTAAGCTTTACTGAAATAATAGAGCACAGTTCTGTTTCTAGGGGATCTGAGACTAGAGAGATGACTCCCCCTTTGGAGCATATGTCTGACACCTAAGTGCTGTGTGACACTGTTCCAGGTTGTTTTAGTGTGATGGATCATACTCTTGAGCCCAAAGGATATTCACAACAAAGTTCTGGGTGAATTTGCATTTAAAAAATAGTTTATTTTTCCACTGACATCTAGGTAAATGTAGCATTTCCCTCAAGTATGAATTCTGGCAACAAACCACTACAGTGTTATCAGTATCTGTTTATTTTCACCAATCTAATTCGCAGATATTTCCAAATCATATTGCAAGTATCCTGAAACATTGCTAGGTAATTACAATAGTATTTAGATGGTCAGTAAGATGTTATTTAATGAGTTGGGCTTCCCCAGTGGCTCAGTGGTAAAGACTCTACCTGCAATTTAGGAGATGCACGTTCTGTCCCTGGCTCTAGAAGATCCCCTGGTGGAGGGCATGGCAACCCACTCCAGTATTTTTGCCTGGAAAACCCCATGGACAGAGGAGCCTGGTAGACCACGGTCCATAGGGCCTCAGAGTCAGACACAACTAAAGTGACTTGGCATGCATTTAATAAGCTAATAAAGAAGCAAGTATATTATATTTATTAAAATTTGATAATGACTAAATTTCAGTTTTATTCTAATCTATATGTTATGTTTTATGCATTTTATTTTATTTTTTTTGCACAGTTTTATCTTTTAGCACAGTTTTATTAGAAACAAACTGGGATGGTCCTGCTGGACTTGGAAATTCATTTATTCATATGCAAAATGGTAATTTTTAAAATTAATTTATTTTAATTGGAGGCTAATTACTTTACAATATTGTGGTGGCTTTGCCATATATTGACATGAATCAGCCATAGGTGTACATGTGTCCCCCTTGTCCTGAAACCCCCTCCAACCTCCCTCTCCATCGAATCCCTCTGGGTTGTCCCAGTGGACCGGCTTTGAGTGCCCTGTTTCATGCATTGAACTTGGACTGGTCATCTCTTTCACATATGGTAATATACATGTTTCAACGCTATTCTCTCAAATCATCCCACCCTTGCCTTCTCTCACAGAGTCCAAAAGTCTATTCTTTATATCTGTGTCTCTTGTGCTATCTTGCATATAGCGNTGCATTGAACTTGGACTGGTCATCTCTTTCACATATGGTAATATACATGTTTCAACGCTATTCTCTCAAATCATCCCACCCTTGCCTTCTCTCACAGAGTCCAAAAGTCTATTCTTTATATCTGTGTCTCTTGTGCTATCTTGCATATAGCGTCCTAATTACCATCTTTCTAAATTCCATATACATGCTTTAATATATTGTATTGATGTTTTTCTTTCTGACTTACTTCACTCTGTTTAATAGGTTCCAGTTTCATTCACCTCAGTAGAAATGACTCAAATGCATTCTTTTTAATAGTTGAGTAATATTCCATTGTGTGTATGTACCAAAACTTCCTTATCCATTCATCTGCCGATGGACATCTAGGTTATTTCCATGTCGTAGCTATAGTAAACAGTGCTGCAGTGAGCATTGGGGTATAAGTGTCTCTTTCAATTTTGGTTTGCTTGGTGTGTATGTTCAGTAGTGGGACTGCTGGATCATATGGCAGTTCTATTTCCAGTTTTTTTTAAAGGAATCTACACACTGTTCTCCATAGTGGCTGTGGTAGTTTGCATTCCCATCAATAGTTTAAGAGGGTTCCCTTTTCTCTATACAATTTCCAACATTTATTGTTTGTAGACATTTTGTTAACAGCCATTTTGACCAGCATGAGCTGGTACCTTATTGTGGTTTTGATTAGCATTTCGTTGATAGTGAGTGATGTTGAGTATCTTTTCAAGTGTTTGTTAGCCATCTGTATGTCTTCTTTGCAGAAATGCCTGTTCTTTGTTCCATTTTTTGATCAGATCATTTAATTTCCTGGAATTGAGCTGCGTGAGCTGCTTGTATATTTTGGAGATTAATTCTTTGTCAGTTGCTTCATTTGCTATTATTTTCTTTCACTCTGAAGGCTGTCTTTTCACCTTATTTATAGTTTCCTTTGTTGTGCAATAGCTTTAATTTTAATTAGGTCCCATTTGTTTATTTTTGCTTTTATTTTCATTACTCTGGGAGGTGGGTCATAGAGGATCTTGAAGTGGCTTTTGTCAGAGAGCCTATGTTTTCCTCTAGGAGTTTTATAGTTTCTGGTCTTACATTTAGATCTTTAATCCATTTTGAGTTTATTTTTGTGTATGGCATTAGAAAGTGTTCTAGTTTCATTCTTTTCAAAGTGGTTGACCAGTTTTCCCAGCACCACTTGTTAAAGAGATTGTCTTTTCTCCATTGTATATTTTTGTCTCCTTAGTCAAAGATAAGGTGTCCATAGGTGTGTGGATTTATCTCTGGGTTTTCTATTTTGTTCCATTGATCTATATTCCTGTCTTTGTGCCAATAACATGCTGCCTTAATGACTGTAGCTTTGTAGTATAGTCTGAAGTCAGGCAGGTTGATTCCTCCAGTTCCATTATTCGTTCTCAATATTGCTTTGGCTATTCAAGGTTTTTGTGTTTCCATAAAAATTGTGAAAGTACTTGTTGTAGTTCTGTGAAAAATGCCATTGGTAGCTTGATAGGGATTGCACTGAGTCTATAGATTGCTTTGGGTAGTGTACTTATTTTCACTATATTCATTCTTTCAATCCATAAACATGGTATATTTCTCCATCTACTTGTGTCATATTTGATTTCTTTCATCAGTGTTTTATAGTTTTCTGTATATAGGTCTTTTGTTTCTTTAGATAAATTTATTCCTAAGTATTTTTTTTTGTTGTTGTTGCAGTGGTGAATGGGATTGTTCCTTAATTTGTCTTTCTGTTTTCTCATTGTTAATGTATAAGAATGCAAGGGATTTCTGTGTGTTAATTTTATATCCTGAAATGTTACTATATACATTGATTAGCTTTATTAATTTTCTGGTGGTGTCTTTAGGGTTTTCTATGTAGGCGATCATGTCATCTGCAAATAGTGAGAATTTTGCTTCTTCTTTTCCAATCTGGATTCTTTTTATTTCTCTTTCTTCTCTGATTGCTCTGGCTAAAACTTCTAAAACTATGTTGAATGGTAGTGGTGAGAGTGGGCACCCTCATCTTGTTCCTGACTTTAGGGGATATGCTTTCAATTTTTTGCACTTGAGGATGATGTTTGCTGTAGGTTTATCATATATGGCTTTTATTATGTTGAATTATGTTCCTTCTATGTCTGCTTTCTGGAGATATTTATCATAAATGGGTGCTGAATTTTTTCAAAGGCTTTCTTTGCATTTACTGAGATAATCATATGGATTTTTTCTTTCAATTTGATAATGTGATGTGTCACATTTATTGATTTTTGAATCCTTGCATCCTTGGGATAAAGTCCACTTGGTCATGATGTATGATCTTTATATTATGTTGTTGGATTCTGTTTGCTAGAATTTTGTTGAGGACTTTTGCATCCTATGCTCATCAGTGATACTGGCCTGTAGTTGTGTTTTTTGTGGCATCTTTGTCTGGTTTTGTTATTAGGGTGATGGTGGCTTCATAGAATGAGTTTTGGAGTTTACTTTCCTCTGCAATTTATTGGAAGAGTTTGGGGAGGATAGCTGTTGGCTCTTCTCTAAATTTTTGGTAGAATTTCCCCGTGAAGCCATCAGGTCTTGGGCTTTTGTTTGTTGGAAGATTTCTNCTTTGTCTGGTTTTGTTATTAGGGTGATGGTGGCTTCATAGAATGAGTTTTGGAGTTTACTTTCCTCTGCAATTTATTGGAAGAGTTTGGGGAGGATAGCTGTTGGCTCTTCTCTAAATTTTTGGTAGAATTTCCCCGTGAAGCCATCAGGTCTTGGGCTTTTGTTTGTTGGAAGATTTCTGATTACAGTTTCAATTTCTGTACTTGAGCTGGGTCTGTTAAGATTTTCTGGTTCAGTTTTGGAAGGTTATACTTTTCTAAGAATTCGTCCATTTCTTCCTAGTTTTCCATTTGATTGGCATATAGTTGCTTATAATAGTCTTTTATGATCTATTGTATTTCTGTGTTGACTGTTTTAATTTCTCCATTTTCATTTCTAATTTGTTGAATTGATTCTTCTCACTGCCCCCCTCCCCTTTATTTTCTTGATGAATCTGGCTAATAGTTTTTCTATTTTATTTATCTTTTCAAAGAACCAGCTTTTAGTTTTGTTGATTTTTATTATAGTCTCCTTTTGTTTCTTTTTCATTTATTTATGCTCTTATTTCCATGATTTCTTTCCTTCTAATAACTTTGGGGTTCTTCGTTTCTTCTTTTTGTAGTTGCTTTAGGTGTAAAGTTAGGTTATTTATTTGATTTTTCTCTTGTTTCTTGAAGCAAACTTGTATTGCTATGAAACTTCTTAGCACTGCTTTTACTGAATCCCATAAGCTTTGGGTTGTCATGTATTCATTTTCATTTGTTTCTATGCATCCTTTGATTTCTTTTTAGATTTCTTCCATGATTTGCTGGTTATTCAGAACCGTGTTGTNAAGGAATGATGCTAAAGCTGAAGCTCCAGTACTTTGCCCACCTCATGCGATTGGAAAAGACTTTGATGCTGGGAGAGATTGGGGGCAGGAGGAGAAGGGGACGACAGAGGATGAGATGGCTGGATGGCATCACAGACTCAATGGACGTGAGTCTGAGTGAATTCCGGGAGTTGATGATGGACAGGAAGGCCTGGCGTGCTGCAATTTACAGGGTCGCAAAGAGTCAGACATGACTGAGTGACTGAACTGAACTGGTTCCTAAGTATTTTATTCTTTTCGTTGCAATTGTGAATGGAATTGTTTGCTTAATTTCTTTTTCTTCTTTCTCATTATTAGTGTATAGATTCTTAAAGTTACAAAATTGATAACAAATGCCAAAAAGCAGATATTAAATATCTAGAAGAGAGGCTAGACTCTCAAAATTGCAATGCAAAAAATACAAAGCAAAATCAATCACAGAAATTAAAAAATATATATCTATGAAATTTGCTTTAGAAATAGGGTCTTTTTTTTTTTCAAGGTAATAGTAAGTTATAGAGGTGAAAATTAAAGGAGTATTAAAGAACTTAAAAAAAATTAAAAAGTGATAATGGTGAAAATATATTTAGGAATTTCTCTGAAGCTGTAGTGGGCAGTGTGGACTCAGTTCAATTTCAGACAGTTTCTTGTTGCAGACTGTATTTATTCTCAAGGTCTATAGGCCACCTCCAATGCTTAGTCAATATTAACTACAGGGTTTTCATATGCTGCATCTGTCATTTATAAAGCCATTCCCTCTTCTTTGTTTATTTTGATTTCCTCTGTTTGCAAGTCTGTTCAGTGTCTAATTTCCACTCTGACAAAAGGGAGTGAAAGTGCTCACTTATTTAGGCTCACTTGTTCCATTGTGTCATGGGGAGGGAGGAAAACTGCAAACAAATATCACTGGTATTTGTGGGGAGTGCTCACAGTGTATAGACCACACTGGGTTTGCCACAGCCCAAGGAGGTGTGTGCTTCCCAGGTCTACACTGCTTAGGCTCCAGGGTGCTCTACAAGTGCACTGTTGAAGTGGGCCCTGCATTTAGTGCACTTTCCAGGTCTAAGCCTCTCAAGTTCTTGGGTACTCTGCAAGGGCACAAACTTGGATCGGCATGTGTTTTGTGCCCTTCCCAGATCCAAGTAGCTCAGGTGACCAGGTGCTTGGAGAGCACAATGTCCCAGGTGGGCCATATGTCTTAATCAAATTCCTGGTCCCAGCCACTTCGTTTCCCATGTGAGCCATAAAAGCGCAATTCAAGTGCACCGTATGTCTCCTTTGGGGAGCTGATCTCAGGCTCAAGCCTCCTGGAAAGTGTCAACCATCTAGGATCCCAGGAAGACTTGGTTGGCAACTGGGATCCTGCTCACAGTTTGGTGGAGTATGCTGTCTCTGGAGCCAAGATTACAGCAACTCCTTGCCTACTGGCTCTGGCCGTTGCACCCTGCCTCTCTGCCTCTGTGGAGGGGGGCAGGGGAGGGGCCTGTAATGCAGCTGGCCAGCTCTCCTTTGTTATTCACTCAATCCTTTGTTCTGGTAGCAGGCCAGACATCAGTCTTTCATGGAAAAATTATCTCTCACTTTTCTTTTTTTCTCTGTGGAGATCCCACAGTTTGGGTTGCTATCTCAAGTTAGCTCCCTCAGATTGTCCTCAGGGCATTCAGGCCCAGTCCTTCCTTACCCTAAGCACGGATTATCCCTATCCAGCCCTTGCTTGCTGGTGATGAATGCATGTGGCTGGGCTACNATTATCTCTCACTTTTCTTTTTTTCTCTGTGGAGATCCCACAGTTTGGGTTGCTATCTCAAGTTAGCTCCCTCAGATTGTCCTCAGGGCATTCAGGCCCAGTCCTTCCTTACCCTAAGCACGGATTATCCCTATCCAGCCCTTGCTTGCTGGTGATGAATGCATGTGGCTGGGCTACTTCTCCACTGGCAGTTGTGGTTAGACATGTATTCTGTGTGTGTGTGTGTGTGTGTGTGTGTGTGTGTGTGTTTTCCTTTTCCCCCCTCCCAGTTATGTTGCCCTCTGAGATGACAAAACTTCCCACAGACCCGCCTGTGAGAGGGTTTCCTACTGTGTAGAAACTTCTCCTCCTTCACGACTCCCTCCCCAGGACAGATATCCGTCCCTAACTCTTTTGTCTGTCTTTTGGTCTTTTATATTTTGTCCTTACTCCTTTCAAAGAGAATGGGCTGCCTTTCCTTGTGCCTGGTGTCCTCCTCCAACAGCAGTTGTTTTGTGGAAGTTGCTCAGCATTCAAATGGTCTTTTGATGAATTTGTGGGGGAGAAAGTGATTTCCCTGTCCTATTCCTCCGCCATCTTGGGACTGCCATTTTACGCATTTTAAAACATTGTTGTGAATCTGAGAAACGTTATAACAGGACACTGTTATTCATGGTCAAAAACAATTAAACATTTCTAGTCTTGTACATTACATTTTAAAACTTGACATACCAATTAAATATTTTCACATGACATTCTGGGCCCTCAGTCATGTGGGTGAGTCCATTGGAAGGAAAGGAAGCTCCTTTTCAGAAACAGAAGCTGTTGGTTTACCCATGAGAGCAGCTATGTCTGCAGAGCACAGTATACACATTTATTTAACAAACCTGAGTATGGTTTAAGGAGATGCTGTTATGTGAGAATATCTGATTCAGTGAGTAAGTTAACAGTGACAGGAATAAGTACAGTAGGAACTCCTTGAGTTAAAGTGTCTTTGACTTCCTCTTAACCCATCTTAGTTGTGGATAGTCACTCCCTTCAAAGAAATAATTTCAGCCAATGTCTTGGGCTATGTGGATGAAGATGCAGTCATTCTGACACTGAAAGGGAAAAAATATTAAAAATAGATGCATAAACTATATCCTGAAATCATCTTGTCACAAATAAATTTAAAGTACAATCCTGAGTCTGAAAGGGGACTGAGACAATTATTTCTCCTGTGCAAACTGTGCTGACGCTGTGCCCCTTATCTGTATTTTTTCATTTAATCACTATAATAATCTCATGAGAAATACTTTATTCTTTTCTTCCTTTTAACTGGTGAGGACTCTGAAACCTGAGAGATAAGTAATTTGTTCAAAGTTATTGTCTTAGGCTGTTGGGCTACTATAATAAAATAACATAGACTGGGCAGCTTAAACAACAAAGCCTTCTTTTGTTGGTTTGGAGGTTAAACGTCTGAAATCAAGGTGCCGATGTGGTTGATTTCTGGTCAGAGTTCTCTTTCTGACTTTTGAATGGATGCCTTCTCCTCTGTCCTCAAACATCAGTGAGTGAGTATTGAGTGAGCTCTTGTTTCTGTTCTTCTTTTAAGGATACTAATCCTATTGGACTAAGACTATATCCATGTAATTTCCTTTATACTTATGCCTCCCAAAGACCCTTTTTCCCCCAAACATAGTCATATTAGGGGCTAAGGCTTCAATATATAAATTTGTGGGAGTATAATTCAGTCCCTAGCAGTCATAAAATAGTTGCCAGAACTACAGTTTAGGTCTCTTGGAGTGAAGAACTCATAGCCTTAACTATTCCAATAGATAATTTTTCAAGATCACAGTCACAAGGTACTTAGGTACTTTGAGTCTCTGGAAAGTTAAAGTGCCAGGGATAAGAAATCAAGGTGGTAAACATATCTCTGGGACAGAAACAGGTTCACATAGAGAAGAGCCTTGTGGTTGCAAAGGGGGAGTGGTTGGGGAAGGAGTGGAATGGGAGGTTGGGGTTAGTGGATACAAGCTATTATATAGAGAGAGTGGATGAACAACAAGGTCACACTGTATAGTAGCACTCTAATGGTATATGAGAGTTAGACCATAAAGAAGGCTGAGTACCAAAGAACTGATGCTTTTGAACTGTGGTGCCAGAGAAGACTCTTGAGGGTTCCTTGGGCAGTAAGGAGCTGAAAACAGTCAATCCTAAAAGAAGTCAACTCTGGATACTCATTAGAAGGACTAATGCTGATGCTAAAGCTCCAATACTTTGGCCATCTGGTGCAAAGAGTCAACTCATTAGAAAAGGCCTTGGTGCTGGGAAAGATTGAAGGCAAAATGAGAAGAGGGCAGCAGAGGATGAGATGGTTAGATAGCATCACCAATTCAATGGACATGAATTTGAGCAAACTCTGGGAAATAGTGGGGGACAGAGGAGCTCGGCATGCTGTAGTCCCTGGGTCACAAAGAGTTGGATGCGACTTAGTGACTGAATAACAAAGAGTGTATAGTATAGAGACTTGCATTCAGCATACTGTGGTAAACCATTAGGTAAATTGTTGTGTCAGTTGTCAGTTGTGTTTGACTCTTTGTAACCCCATGGACTGTACCCTACCAGGCTCCCCTGTACATGGAATTCTCCAGGCAAGGATATATGTATGTAGGTATATTAGTCGCTCAGTTGTGTCTGACTCTCTGCAACCCCATGGACTGTAGCCTGCCAGGCTCCTATGTCCATGGGATTCTCCAGGCAAGAATACTGGAGTGGGTTGCCATACTCTTCTCCAGGGGATCTTTCTGACCCTGGGATCGAACTCCAATCTCCTGCACTACAGGGAGATTATTTACTGTCTGCACTACCAGGGAAGACCATATGATAAACCATAATGGAAAAGAATATGTTAAAAAGAATATGTGTAAATAAATAAATATATATATACATATATATATATATAACTGAGTCACTTTGCTATATAGCAGAAATTAACACAACATTCTAAATCATCTATACTTCAACTTAAAACAGAGAATGGAACAAAAGAAGTCAAGGAGGAGTATAAGCTCTCAGGAATGACAAAATAGCAAATAGTACTGCTTTACCTGACAGGGCTGAGGCTTCCGTAATAGCTCAATCGGTAAAGAATCCACCTGCAATGCAGGAGACCCCAGTTTGATTCCTGGGTTGGGAAGATTCCCTGGAGAAGGGAAAGGCTACCCACTCCAGTATTCTGGCCTGGAGAATTCCATGGACTGCCTGGTCCATGGGGTCACAAAGAGTCAAACTCGACTGAGTGACTTTCACTTTCACATGATTGGGCTAATTCAGTGATCCCATTCAGTTCTGATTTTGTCCCTATTCCTGGGAATATCTGACAGTGTTTGGATGTATTTTTAATTGTCACAGCTTGAAGGGTCTGTGCTACTGTCCTCTACTATAGCACATTTGGAATGTATGGAATGTTTAGAAGCTGCTAAAATATTCCATGAGGCACAGGACTACCCCCACAGATAATTATCTAGCCCAGAAGTCACTATTGCCTTGAGGCTAAGGACCCCTGGGCTGACACTGTTTACTTCACACTTTTTTCCAGAAGTGAGTCATACTTTGAACCCTTCTCACTGAGGGTGGGGCTGAGTCAGGATAGGAAGGGTCTCAGCATATGGAGCCAGGCTGAGCCTACATGGCCAATGCAACATATGAGGCTCTGCCTTGGAGAGACTGAGGGCAGGACATAACAGTGCTAAGTGATGAAGTGAGAAAAATTAGCAGTGATTTACTGGATCTAACTGCTTTCCAAAAGCTGAGAAGATTTATAAATTTATAGTTTTATAAAGATTTATAGTTTTCAAGTGCTATCAGCCTTTAATACTTTCAGATGTCATAGGGATCATCTGTAATAATTAACTTTATCACCAAAAGTTTTATTTTCATGAAACCATTCTTAGAATAGGCCAACATGTAATATTCTATGAAAGTAAATGCAAATGTGATATATTTATCTTTTTTGGTCGTACTTAATACAGAATTAACTACTAATAATGTCATGGATTGAACAAGAAACAATTCAGCGATAAAACTCTATACATTTTCTGTTTTGTTTTATTTAATATGCACAATATTTCATCTGTAAAAAGATGACAGTATTTAGAATTAAGTCCCTGGTAACCCCCAAGACAATTGCTCATCAATCATGTGAATCCTCAAAGAAAAAATAAACAAACAATAGGCAAATGCTTTAAAAATTATAACCCAAACATTAAATTCTACTAACTCTGTGTTCAGTAACTTTTATCTATGAAAAAGATCAGGCAGTGATTTATATCTATTTGACACTAAAAGAATACTACCTAGAGCCAGTGAGCTTTTCAGGGTCTTAACTAACTAATTGATATAAAAAGATGTATTATACTAAAAAAATACTGAACAATAAAAAATAATTAATTTCAATAATTGTAACATTATATAAACTTCATTAATTATTAGTATTCATAAATGTGTTACCACAGTTGCCAAAAAGTTTGTTAGATTTTATTTGCATATCAAGGTGGTCTTTGCTTATGAAGAATTGGAAAAAATAGTCCAATACAAATTAATATATTTTAAAAGACTGAGTTATACAAATAATTTTATCGTCTTCAGCAAAAATATATTTAGGAAGTTGTATTTCTGTTTTCTATGATATAAGATGAAAATTTAAAAAAGGTGTAGGACCAACAAAGTCTTAAACTTTAATAACTTAATTGGAGACTTTAATTTGTTAATATGCCCAGTAAAATAATGAATTTTACTGAACTTCCCTCCTAAGATTACATAACTGTTAAATGATATTACCATGGCTCACAGCTCAAATACAGAAGTGAGACACTTGTAGAAACTCTCTCTCAAAGCAGAAACTCTCTCTCAAAACACACTGGGTATAAATATATATATATATATATATATATATCTTTTTTTTTTTTTTGCTCCCTATGGCAACTATCATTTATTTCTGAATCAAGAACCAAGCTTTCCT
>SJYA01003107.1:111195-143733 GCA_006410615.1 Neotragus moschatus | reverse complement strand
TTCTAAATCAAGAAACAAGCTTTCCTTTTGCTTACACAAAACACATCTACTAATAAATCAGGAGTTAACATTTGCTTCTTTATAACTGGGTCAGGAAAAAATGATTTTTGAATAATGGGTCAATTATTACTTGCTTGTTTGATTGAATATCCTGAATGAAAATTAATGTTTTAAAATATTTATGTACCTTAATAATTAAATAGCTAGTCAAAATGGTAGATCATTTGTATCTGCAGACAGAGTCTTAAAAATATTTTACTGTTTTATTAGGGGTGGACACACATTCTTAAGACAGTGAGAATAAGGAAAATATTGAAATCGAAGAAGGTGACTCATTGTAGTTGTAGCCACTACTTCAAGACAAGGTGCAAGGTGACTGTGGAAAAATGGAGAGAGAATTTATTTGCCAGCAACCTTTTCTCTGATTCCTACTTCTTATTAGTCAAACATTTCCAGCTGGCTATTTCCTTAACTTTTAGGTTGTGTCACCTGGCCACTTTGGTGGTGTTTGAGCAGGTAGCATTCCATGAAAATGGTAAATAGCAGGAGAGCCCCTAATTCCTTGATGTTGGCCCCAGGAGAAATAGTGCTGGAGACAGGAGGTCCAGATCAGTGACTCAAGTGGGCTAGGCAGTCACATGTCTTGGAGACAGATAATTTTGAGATATTCTCATGGTAGATAATGAATATAAAAAGCAAATTTTTTGAGTTAAATCACTCTTAGTGTACTTATGCTGTGAAAGTGCCTTTTTTTTTTTTCTTGTTTGTTTGTTTTTTAAAACAATGTAGGCAATAGTAGCAGCCCCTGAGTGAGGAAGACCACAATGTCATCTATCTTTAACCTTGCTGAGCCTTCTGGATATAAAAGGTTGACAGATTCTGCCCTCAAGGATATTAAACTATTATTGGATAAAGCAAAAACGTTTTTAAAAGTAATAAGTGGTCAAAGATTGCTGACTACTAAAATGGGAACATGAAAGATAAGTGCCAAAGGATTACAGATGTGATAGAAGATGAATTCAAGTGTGTTAGCTAAGTCCTGTTCAGTAAGCAACCTATTTTGCAGCAATGTGAAGCAACTATTATGACTTTAGGTGACCTATACGTAAAATACTTATCCAGTAATCTGAAAAAGTTTAAACCATCAGACAAAGAACACTAAAGCACCCAACAAAGGCATGAGAATTTTTCTTATGAAAATGAATAGGCTAAATGTGAGTAGATTATTTTTCTTTAAATAATAGAACTATAATCTAACATTTAACAAATGAAAAAATAAGTGTAAATTTTTACTTTTCAGTAAGCAGAGATTAACATTATTTTGAAATATCTCTAATAGTACACAATCTGGCTATTTTGTGCTGAAACATTTATCTAAATGTCATGTAGAAAGAATACTTTATCAAAATTATTGCCTGAATTTTGTTTCCTTGTGGATATTTAATATGTCACCGATACAGCTCTGCCTGTGGCTTTAAAGGAAAAGATTATGTTAGCCTTAAAACTTATTACATTAACTCAGCAAATGTAAAACATTGATCTAAATAATTATATTTTCCAAACTCATGATTTAATTGCAAATGCATGTGGATAAGCACACATGAATGTGGATAACACACACATGCTCAGTCTCTGGGAATGTACAATTTATTGCCTTGAATTTCCATCTTCACTGAGTGGTTAAGTATATATGGGCTATATTATAAATGAGGATATATATTTTTGTGGAAACAGCACATTTTTAACTTGTAGGAGATTTTGTTTTCTAAATTAATTAGGACTATTTAACTTCTAAGACCAGAGGTCATTTCTAATTATTTTATAAATTTTGAAATGTAAAAATGTATAGTTAGAAAAATTACCTAAATTTCACTTTTAGCTAGATAAAATGAACCTGCTAAAGCTTTTTTCACATGGTGTCACTTTTTAGTAAGATAAATATCTACTACATAAGATCATGCAGAAAATATGCCACATAAAGTGACTTTTTAAAGTGTAAAAAATACCAATGAGTTTCTTTTGTTCATGTTTCATGTCTAGGAATATTCCTACTGTAGATTAGAGAACATTAGCTACTCAGAAGTTTGTTGCTGAATTGTTGCTCAACATTCCCACACTTTCTAAGATGAACCTACCAAAAAGTTCAGATATATATTTGACACTTCATTAAAACATCTCCAGCACAGTAACACCAAAACTATGATCCATTTCTAGAAATAAGGGTACTTTATGATGGTATGCAACAACAAAAAGATAAATGAACTAATTTCTATGACAATTATATATATATATGATTTCACTTGTGAAGTGAAGCTGCTTATACATGTTTGACTCTGCAATCCCATGGACTGTAGCCTACAAGGTTCCTTCGTCCGTAGAATTGTCCAGGCAAGAGTACTGGTGTGGGTTGCCATTTCCTTCTCCAGGAGATCTTCCTGATCCAGGGTTTGACCCAGGTCTCCTGCATTGCAGGCAGACACTTTACTGTTTGAGACATACCTAAACAGTATGATATTGATTAAAATATAATCACATCCATTTCATGGAACCAAAAAAGCTAAGAAAATATCTAATTAACTGTTGACTCAGAAATCTCTATTTTCACTGATAAGAAAATGGAAGCCTAATTAATGACTATGAAAGAGAAATAAATGATTATTACAATTAAGGCTGCATAATAGCTCACAGCACACTGGGAAGTTTTTTTGTTTATATACAAATGATTTCACAAAATATGCTATAACTCATAAAAATATATTATGAAGAAAGTCTTTCATTCTGTGATGTTAGTGGTAAAGAAACATATCCCAAAGAAACATCAAGCACTCATGAAATGAGGGATGAGTTTTCAAAAATGTCACTATTATGAAAGTCACAGAAAGATAGAACATTTCAAGATAGAACATGGAAATGAGGTACGAGAGCAAATCATGCAATGTATGACTCTGTTGGGGAGTCTTTGCTATAAAACACATTATGGGGGAAATTTGCATAACTTGAATGGTACCTGAGGACCAGATGATAATGAAATATCATATTAATTTTCTGATTTTGAAGATTATATTAAGACAATGTTCCTGTTTAAAGGAGATGCATCCTAAAGTATTTGGGTATGATGAGGGATCAAAATGGTAATTCAGTCTAATATGGTTCACAAAAAAATCAAATCTCTTTGTACTGTAACCCCATCTATTTTGTAAATTTGTGATTATTTTAAAATAAAAAAGAAGAACAAATATAAAATTACATAGGCATATTTATAAATCCAAAATGATTCAGCAGTTTCATTTCTGCACATTTACAAATATAATTAGAAAGGATACATGCACCCCTATGTTCATAGCAACATTATTCACTGTAGCCAAGACATGGAAACAACCTAAATATCCATTGACAGATGAATGGATAAAGAAGATGTGATGTGTGTGTGTGTGTGTGTGTGTGTGTGTATATACACATTTATATATATATATGACAGTGGAATAGTACTAAGCTATAAAAAAGAATGAAATAATGCCATGTGTAGCAACATGGATGGACCTAGAGATTATCATACTAAGTAAGTCATGCAGAAAAAGACAAATATCATGTGATATGGTGGAATCTATAATATGATGGAATAGATAATCAGTGGAATAGATTCAACTTATCTGTGGAATCTAAAATAGGATGCAAATGAACATATCTATGAAATGGAGACAGATTCACAGACATAGAGAACAGACTTGTGATGGCCAAAGGGGTGGGGTCATGGAGTAGGGGAGGACTGGGAGTTTGGGACTAGCACAGGCACACTAATATATATAGGATAGATAAATAACAAGGTTCTACTGTATAGCACAGTGGACTATTTCAATATCCTGTGAAAAGCCAAAATGGAAAGTATTATATCTATCTATCTATCTATATATATGTGTGTGTATGTGTAAGTATAACTGAGTCACTTTGCTGTATAAAAGGAATTAATAAAACATTGTAAAGCAGGTATACTTCAATCAAATAAAAAACATTTTTGTTTATAGAAGTATCAAATATTAGGAATAAATTTAACAAATTAAATAAGCACAAGCTGGAATCAAGATTGGTGGGAGAAATATCAATAACCTCAGATNCCAGTCTGTTGTTCCATGTCCAGTTCTAACTGTTGCTTCTTGACCTGCATATAGGTTTCTTAAGAGGCAGGTCAGGTGGTCTGGTATTCCCATCTCTTTCAGAATTTTCCATAGTTTGTGGTGATCCACACAGTCAAAGGCTTTGGCATAGTCAATAAAGCAGAAATAGTGGTATCTAATTGTGTTTTCACTTTGTATATCCTGATGATTTATTAGGTTGAACATGTTTTCATGTGCTCACTGGTTCTTCAGTTTTTTATGTAATGAAATATCGGTGCAAATGTTTTGCCCCTTTTTAGTGGGCTATCTTCCCATTACTCTGTTGTAGGAGATGTTTATACAGTATGGGTAAATTCTTTACCAAATACATATAATTTCTTATCCTGTGATTTTCCTACTCTGACTTTCATTGATTTTGTGTCCTGACATCTATTTGCCTGTCCTGCTGCTGCTGCTGCTGCTGCTAAGTCGCTTCAGTCGTGTCCGACTCTGTGCGACCCCATAGACGGCAGCCCACCAGGCTCCTCCGTCCCTGGGATNACATATAATTTCTTATCCTGTGATTTTCCTACTCTGACTTTCATTGATTTTGTGTCCTGACATCTATTTGCCTGTCCTGCTGCTGCTGCTGCTGCTGCTAAGTCGCTTCAGTCGTGTCCGACTCTGTGCGACCCCATAGACGGCAGCCCACCAGGCTCCTCCGTCCCTGGGATTCTCCAGGCAAGAACACTGGAGTGGGTTGCCATTTCCTTCTCCAATGCATGAAAGTGAAGAGTGAAAGTGAAATCGCTCAGTCATGTCCAACTCTTAGCGACCCCATGTACTGCAGCCTGCCAGGCTCCTCCACCCATGGGATTTTCCAGGCAAGAGCATTTGAGTGGGTCGCCGTTGCCTTCTCCGATTTGCCTATCCTAAAGTCACAAAAATAAGGTTCTTAGTTTAATTCTAGAGGTCTCATATGTTTAACTTTTGCATATATGGTCGTGATTCATTTCAAATTATTTTCTGCACAGTCTAAGGCAGGAATTGAAGATTTTCAATATTATTTGTTGAAAAAACTTCTTTTATACAGTGAATTCCTTTAATGTCTCAGATCTATTTCTGGATCCTATTCTGTTCCAGAGATCAATTTGTCTATTCTTATGCCAACACCCCCTTTTAATTTTGAAATCAAATAGAATAAATACTGCAGCTTTGTTTTATTTATGAAGTTACTTTGACTTTTTAAAGTATTTTACATTTCTATATAAATTGTATAAACAACATGTCAATTTATACCCAAAGTAAGAACACAGAGGTTTGGTTTATGTTAAATCTATCCTAATGCTAAATTATGCTATTTTCTCTATTTTTCAGGTTATTCTTCTTCTTCTTCTTTGTTAGCCATGTCATAACTTTTAACACAGATGTCTAGTAACTTCAAATTATATACTTAATTCTATTTTTATATAGTAATGTTTTATTTTTGAATATTGAAACTACCTATTTTATGGCCCAGTATATAAAATATTTTATTGAATACTCATATGCTGTGGAAATAAATGTACATTCTTTTTAATCATAGAAAATTAATTATTTTGGTTGAAAGTGGTGATAATGTAACTACATAATTTGTTAAAAATCATAAAATTGTACACTAAACCTTGGTAAACTTCATTGTAGATAAGTTATACCTTAATAAAACTTACTTAAAATACTGAATTAGTCCAGTTTCAACTTGTTTACAGTTAACTTCCTCACTATCAATCATTTCTTTCAGAAATATCTTCTGTCTAACCCATATGAACAGATACAAATTGACACCTCAGTATTCAGATGTTATTGTTGACCATATCTTTGTTATTCCAAGGAAATTTAGACATCCTATTAAAAACAATCTTTTTTTCTTAAAAGTTATAAAACTTGTAATTAAATAATGATATTAGAATGATTTATCTTTTACATTTCTTCATAGCTTTATTATGCTTCCCAAGTGTCTGAATGGTAAAGAACCTGCCTGCCAGTGTAGGAGAAATAGGAGACGTGTGTTTGATCCCTTGGTTGGGAAAATCCCCTGGAGAAGAAAATGGCAAGCACTCCAGTATTCTTGCTTGGGAAACCTCATGGACAGAGGAACCTGGCAGGATATAGTGCATAGGTTCATGAAAAGAGTCAGACATGACTTAGTAACTGAATGCACACACACATAGCTTTATTATAATCTTAACGTTATAAGACATTTGTTATTCTTTTCAATCATTCTAAAGGCATACATTTTTACTACTCTGATATCTCAAAAGTGTAACTGTGTCCTTTATCATCGTTAGTGTATGAAAATGAAGCCATCACTTCATTTTTTGCCATTACTTTGCCATCTACTCACCATCACTTCGTGGTAAATAGAAAGGGAAAAGGTGGAAGGTGGAAGCAATGACAAATTTCTTCTTCTTGGGCTCTGAAATCACTGTGGATGGTGACTGCAGCCGTGAAATCAGAAAACAATTGTTTCTTGGCAGAAAAGCTATTGCAAACCTAGACAGTGTGTTAAAAAGCAAAGACATCACTTTGCTGACAAAGGTCCGTATCATCGAGACTGTGGTCTTTCCAGTAGTCATGTATGGAAGTGAGAGCTGGACAATAAAGAAGGTAGAGCACTGAAGAACTGACTCTTCAAACTGTGACTTTGAGCATCCCGTGGGCAGTAAGGAGATCAAACTAGTCAATCTTAAAGGAAATCAACCCTGAATACTCTTTGGAAGGACTGATGCTAAAGCTGAAGTTCCAGTACTTCGGCCACTTCATGCGAACAGCTTACTCATTGGAAAAGATCCTGATGCTGGGAAAGATTGAGAAAAGGTAGGCAGAGGATGAGATAGTTGGATGGCATTGCCTATCCAGTGGACATGAACTTGGGCAAGCTCCAGGAGATGGTGAGGGACAAGGAAGCCTGGTGTGCTGAAGTCCATGGGGTCTCAAAGAGCCAGACACAACTTGATGACAGAACAACAGTGAACAATAAAAAATGAAGCTTATTTTTGTAGGTTGGTTTTGTATCTGAAAGTTTATTGTGTTCATTTATTAGTTCTAATGGTGTTTTTCATATAAAATATATGAAAGGAGTCCTCAGTGCTTTTTATATATAATGTATAACTTGCAAACAGAGATACTTTTACCTCTTCCTCACTTATTTAAATTTCTTTTGTATTTTTCTTGCCTGATTGTTTTAGCTGGGACTTCTAGTATTATATTAAAAGGGGATGATGAGAGTGGGTACCCTTATATTTTCCAGATTTTAGAGAAAATGTTCTTAGATTTTCATCATTGAGTATCATCTTAGTATCATCTTAGCTTGTCATGTATGGCCTTTATTATGTCAACTATGTTCCTTTAATACCCCACTTTTTCAGAACTTTTATCATGAAATAAAGGCTTCTCAGGTCATCCAAGGGGTAAAGAACCTGCATGCCAGTGCAGGAGGTATAAGAGACTCAGGTTTGAGACCTGAGTGAGGAATCCAACAAAGTCCCTGGGTCTGAACTATTCTCTGATCATGGCTAAAGGGATTAGATCTATGTTTAGATAGACCATGTGTTTAGATCTGTTTAGTTTAGACCCTTTCAGAGTCTCTCAGACAGATGCTACTCTCTCCCTCTGGGTTCCTAAATGCACAAGATTGCTGGCAGACTATGGCTTTTAATTCCCAAATATAAGTCACTTTCAGGATCTTCAAGTGTGCAGCTGAGAGTGTTTCATGCTGAGTCCCTGTTCAAGCACGAGTCCTCACTTATTGTGACTGGTAAGGCCTGGAACCCATCGATAATGGGTATACAGAATACAGAATACATAGAGCTTACCTAGTGGCTCTTGGACAGAGGCCAAAAGAAACTGAAGCTGGTTATTAGGCCACTTCAGCATCCATAGCCTAGACTAAGATCTGTATACTGATTACCTAATGCTTGGGTGGGCATGATTTGCCCCAGATCCTTTGGCATATAATGCTGTTGACAAGACAAAATCAAATGAGCCTGCAGCTGATTCCTTGGGATACCAAGATATTTCTAGGTTTATAGCTAGGACCATGGTCTACTGACCTTGACTAGTTAACAACTGGGTATTGGCCAGTGTTCTCAAAAATAGCTCTCAATCTGGTGCTGCACTGGTGTTCACAATACCCTACTTGGATTCCAAAAGTTTCCACAAAGGTATTTTTGTCTATGGACAGGTGCAAAATTATTGTTGTTCAAAGGACATATTATGAAGCTAACTTGTTGACATTCAGGTCTTCCTTAATTTCTCTCAGGAATATTTTGTAGTTGTCAATGATCAAATCACGTGCATATCCGTAGTTTATTCATAAATATTTCATCTTAGTTGTTTTTTATTTAAACTCTCAAATATTGGTTTCTAATATAGATATATGTGACTTATATCACTATAACGATGTGTTAGTCAGAAACATATCTAAACTTTCTAGTTGGTATAATTTTTAAATAGTTTCCTTAACATATCACAGAGGTACAATTATGTTGTAGGTGACTAGAGTTTTACCTCTTTTTATTTTAATTATTTTTCATGTCTTATTACACTCTAGACCTCCTCTATGATGCTGAATAGAAGTAGCAAAGATAAACATTTTCACTTTCTTCCTGATTTAGGGAAATCATATTTAGTCTTCCACCATTATGCACGATTTTAGCTCCAGCAATATTTGTAGATGGTTTTTATGATGGTAAATTCCATTCTCTCACTAGATTATTGAGTTTGGGCCATAAATAAGTATGGAATTGTGTTCAATCTTATTTCCGTACTTGTTTGAAATTATGTGTTTTTTTTATGTTTATCCATTAATATGATATTTTATATGTTGAATTTTTAATGTTAAATCAACCTTAAGTTTCTGGGTTAAGTCTTTTTTTTTTAATAATGGTAAAGAGTAATTTCAAAGTGTTTTATTCTTTCATGGGTAAAAGTAAATCAGTAAAAGCATTTTTTTGAAAATTATGTAGAATTAATATATTGTTCCAATTTCATTTCTTACTAAAAAGTAAGCAAAGAGGATAACCCACATCTTCCCTCAAGTTTATCTTTCCTAATGCTTTGTACTTCCCTCTGCCTAATATTTTTTATGCTCAGCCATCAAAATCTTATTTGTCTAAGCTACACCAGAATTGACATAAACCATTTAATTTCTTTCCTTATCTTCCCAATATAAAGCACTTTCTCCATATTTGAGAAATATAGGCTTCTGCCTATGCCATCCTGAAAATCACATAGCTTATTGCATATACATATTGCTTTGTACTTATATATATTTATGCCACATTTTGACATTCTTTGGTCTTCTATTTCTCCCCTTCATTCAGCATTCAATATTCTGCCTTTCTTCTGGAAATAGAACTGAATTTTTTTCCTTATATGACAGTCTTCCCTAATCCTTTGAAAGTGAAGAATGAATAGTTTCAAGTCAATCAGAGAATTATGTGTCTGGGCATAGAAATTAATCTAGTGAAGGATGACTTATGACTCATTTAGTGCTAAGCTTTAGTAAGTTTCTCTCTGTTATGATAATGGATATTAAACCTGGAGCTACTAAGGTTATAGCAAAAAGAACCCTAATTAAGCAAAGAGTTCAGGAAGCAGAACTTTGGAACAGAAAGCAAGACCATTTAAACAACATCATTTTTTGTTACAAGTAACAAGATCTACATTTTATGACTGAATAATATGCATATAAAATATATACATATAATTTTCTTTATCCATTCATCATCTATTGACAGACACTTAGGTTGTTTCTGTATCTTGGCTATTTAAATAATGTTGCAAAGGGCAAGGGAGAGCAGATACATTTCCACCTGGGGGCTGGGGAAATGGGGAGATATTGGTCCAGGGGTAGAAACTATCAATTATAAAGTAAGTTCTAAGGTACAGTATTGGAGAAGGCAATGGCACCCTACTCCAGTACTCTTGCCTGAGAAATCCCATGGACGGAGGAGCCTGGTAGGCTGCAGTCCATGGGGTCGCGAAGAGTCAGACATGACTGAGCGACTTCACTTTGACTTTTCACTTTCATGCATTGGAGAAGGAAATGGCAACCTACTCCAGTATTCTTGCCTAGAGAATCCCAGGGATGGAGGAGCCTGATGGGCTGCCATCTATGGGGTTGCACAGGGTCGGACACGACTGAAGCAACTTTGCAGCAGCAGCAGCAGCAGCAGCAGCAAGGTACAGTATAGTAATTATAGTTAATGATATTGAATTATATAATTGAAATTTGCCAAGAAAGCAGGTCTTTAGTGTCTTGGCATACACACACACACACACACACAAACGATAATTATGTGAGGTGATGGATGTGTTAATTAACTTGATTTTGGTAATTATTTCACAACATACACATATATTGAATCATCATGTTGCATGCCTTTAAAGGAATCACACTATACAAGATAAATATATAAAATTTTTACTTGTCAATAATGCTTCACTAAAGCTGGAAAAATGCAAATAAAAAACATTGTTTGAGCTCCTTATTCATTTACATATAAAGCCAGATGCACTTTATCCATCTAAAGTAGAATATCCACTCCCTGTTTTTATTCTGGCCTAATAAATTTGCTTTGGGTTTCCATCACTTATAAATGAAAGGTTCAGAGATACATATTTCAAGTCTTTTTCTTTAAGAGAAAAATATTTTGTTTTATAGGAATAGTATATTATATAGTATAAAATATGTTTAATAATATTTCTTAATGAGAAAATATATTTTCACTTAATGTAGATGAAGGAAATTGTGTTCTAAACATTATTTAACATTTTCTTTTATCAATATCCTGAAAATCAATTAGTTCATCAATGCACATTTAAGATTTCCCTTATCAATCCAGTTACTAAGTTATGTCCAATTCTTTGTGACCCCATGGATTTCAGCATTCCAAGCTTCCTGTCCTTCATCATCTCCCAGAGTTTGCTCACATTCATGTCCATTAAGTCAATGATGCCATCCAACAATCTTATCTTCAGTTGCCCCCTTCTCTTCCTGCAATCTGTCTTTCCCAGCATCAGTGTCTTTTCCAATGATTTGGTTTTTCTCATCAGGAGGCCAAAATATTGGAGCTTCAGCTTCAATATCAGTCCTTCCAATGAATGTTCAGGGTTTATTTCCTTTAGGATTGACTAATCTGATCTTGTTGTCCAAGGGACTTTCAAGAACCTTTTCCAGCACTACAGTTCAAAAGCATCAATTCTTCAGCACTCGGCCTTCTTTATGGTTCAACTCTCACGTCCCTATGTAACTACTAAAGACCAGAGCTTTGACTTTATAGATTTTTTCAGCAAAGTGATGTCTCTGCTTTTTAATATGGTGTCCATATTTGTCATCACTTTGCTTTCAAGGAGCAAGCATCTTTCAATTTCATGGCTGCAGTCTCCATCTGCAGTGATTTTGGAGCCCAGGAGAACAAAGTCTGTCACTGTTTACTTTGTTTTCCCATCTATTTGCCATGAAGTGATGGGACTGGATGCCATGATCTTAGTTTTTTGAATGCTGAGCTTTAAGCCAGCTTTTTCACTCTCCTCTTTCACCTTCATCAAAAGGCTCTTTCAATCAGTCCCTTACCAAGAGTAAATGTAAGCATAGCATGCATGTTCAGTCATGTTTGACTCTGTGACACTATGGACCGTCGCCCACCAGGCTCCTCTGTCAATGGGATTTGGCAGGCAACAAAACTGAAATGGGATTCCATTTCTTCCTCCAAGGGATATTCCTGACCCAGGGATCAAAATTGGGTCTCCAGCGTCTCCTGTACTGATAGGCAGATTCTTTACCACTGAGTCATACTCATTAGAATAGAGCTACCAATATATTTCAGAAATTGTTTCCTTCAAAGTCAGACACTGCCTCTAGCATATTGACACGGTTGTCAGGGAATAAACAGCATTTGGCTCACTTTTCTATACTTCTTTTTATGCTACTTTCTAAATGACAATGTTTTTATTTTGAGGGAGTAACTTAATATGTTTACAGATTGTAGAAAGTGATTTGGCATGGGGCTAGAGACTAAATTCTTCATTACTAAGTGAATGTTATTTCTCATGATTCCATTCAGCAATTTTTAAAGTTTTCAGTTCAGATACAGATTTTTTAAATTGTTTACTGGAATAATACCCGTCATTCAGAGAGCATTTAGTTCATTTTTATGAAATGCATTATCTCTGTATTTCTGGAATTGTCACACTGCAGACACAAAGCAATAATATTAGTTTTATAAGTTGGGTTAGTAGCCAGATGTGAGGATTCAGAAATTTAAATTCCTGAATTCAGGAATTCAGGCTCTCAACTTGATTATAATTGAACAGTATAACAATGGCATAAAACATAATGATATATTTCACAATAATTAAATTAATCATAGAATAATTACCATAACTGAAAGCATGCACTTTTTAAATTGTGATAAAAATATCACTAAATTTAGCATTTTAACCCTTTTTAGTATACAGCTGAGTAATGTTAAGTACATTCACTTTGCTGGGCAACAAGTCTCTTCAACTTGCAAAACTGAAACTCTATACCTGTTTAATAGCAAATCCCCATTTCCCTCTCATCCATTCTTTGACAACCACCTTTCTATTTTCTGTTTCTGTGGTCTTGACTTCTTTAGACATCTCTCAGGAGTGAAATCATACAGTATTTGTCCTTCTGTGACTAGCTTAATTTGCCTAGCATAATGCCCTTGAGGTTATTTCACGTTGTAGGAATTCCTTCACTTTTAAAGACGAAGAAGAGTGTCTCAGATGACAGAATAGGAAGATCTGAGCTCTCCTCCCTTGCAAAGAGCAAAATTACAATGATTTACATAACAACTAGCACTGAGAATGACTTGAATACCAGCAAAAAACATCTTCTACACTAAAGACACAAGGGAAAAACCACAAAGACAGGTAGTAGGGGCAGATATGGGGGATAGTTCAGACACACTTCCTCAGATAGGCAACCTGCAGAAAGAAGCATAATCACAATTGATTCAATTTCCCCCAAGGATTGAGAAAGCCTAGGAGTTCTGCATCAGAAGAGGAGCTCTCAGAATGTCTAGTTGTAAAGGCCAGTGGGGCTTGCATTTAAGAGAGCCCCAAGGCTGTAGGAAACAGACTACCGAGGCATGCAAAATCTCACGTACTCCAAGACCCAGTTCAGAAGCAGTGGTTTAAAGTAAACTAGGTCAGATTCACTTGCTGATCTTGGAGAGCCTCTTGGAGAGGCAGGAGGCAAGTGCAAGTCTTCTAGGGACACAGATGCTGATGGCAGATATATTTTGGAACCCATTTTACCAGGAAAACACTGGTGGCTCTGGTAAATACCATTTTGGAGTTCTGCAGCTGTGTGTGCTAAGTCGCTTCAGTTGTGTCCAACTTTTTGTGATCCCATGAACTGTAGCCAGCTAGACTCCTCTGCTCATGAGATTTCTCGGCAAGAATACTGGAGTGAATTGCCAAGCCCTCCTCCAGGGGATCTTCCCGACCAAGGGACTGAACCCGCATCTCTTATGTCTTCTGCATCGGCAGGCAGGTTCTTTACCACTAGCACCACCTGGGAAGCCCTTTGGAGTACTACCTTTAGCCTATTATCCCTGGTCTCAGGACCAACAAAGCCAAACAGCCAGCCATTCTGGAACCAAGAATAGCCACCCACCAATAGCCTACTCCACACACACAGTTCCCCTGCCCTAGTGCCTCAATCAGCCACAGTGGAATCAGGCCTCATCTATGAAAGGCCAACAGCCTCTGTACTAGCCAGTGTCTTACAGTGCCTATCTGGCTGGAGCTAGTCCTGCTTACAAGCATGAGCTGGGTAGTAGGCTTTGCCACAACAGAAAAGACAGTGCAGTCCATATACAGGGCAACCCTAGACCACATAGCTCTGGTGAAGAGTTGAGTGTGCTGCTGGATTCTGAAAGATATTTACTGCATAAGGCCACACTGAAGCTATGCTCAGCAAAAATATATGGGATGACATGAAACTAAAACAAATAAATGAAAAAGAAACAAAAAAACTGCACAGTGAAGGAAATTATCAACATAACACAAAAGCAGCCTACTAAATGGGAGAAGATACAAACAATATATCTGGTAAGGAGATTAATATTCAAATTATGCAAAGAACTCATACAACTCAACAGCAACAAAAAATCTGCTTAAAAAATGGACAAAGTCTCAGTATACATTTTCCCAAAGAAGACAGTCAACAGACACGTGAAAAAATGTCCAGTATCACTAATAACCAAGGAAATGTAAATCAGATCACAATGAGACATCACCTGGTAATTGTCAGAATGGCTGTAAAACAAAAGATGGCAAATAACAAACTTTGGCAAGGAAGGGGAGAGAATATTCCAGATTTTGTCAGAGGGAAGAGAAAAGGGAGTACAGTAGGTAAGGGAGATTAAGAGACACAAACTTCCTGTTACAAAATTAATGAGTCATAGAGATGAAATGTACAGGATGAAGAATATAGTCAACTATATTATAATACTTTTGTATGATGACAGATGGTAACTAAACGTATCATGGTGATCATTTTGTAATGTATAGAAATGTTGAATCACTAAGTTGAGCACCTGGTGCTAACACAGTATTGTAGGCTAATTATACTTCAATTAAAAAACAATATGTAGACACGAGAAGGAAACTGATCAAAATGCTAATGATGATTACCTCTGGGGGTGGAATTATGAGTGATTGTTAGTTTTTACTTTATGATTTCATGTATTTTTAGTTGTCTGAAGTGAAAAATATTACTTATAAAATTAAAACACAATCATTATCATTAAAATGATAAAAATAATACAGAAAAAACAAAGTCTGCATAATAATTCAGTGTATGTACATACCACATTTAAAAAATCCATTTATACATCAGTTGATGTTTGGGTTGCTTCCATCTCTTGGCTGTTTTGAATAATGCTGCAATGAACATAAAATTGCAAATATCTCTTCTAGAAAGTAAGCATATTTTTACTATTTCATACATAGTTGCTTCATCCCATTAAAAAACTGAAAAATAAGGACTTCCCTGGCAGTCTAGTGGTTAAGCCTCTACCCTCCGACTTTAGGGGGCACAGGTTTGATCCTTGGTCAAGGAATTAAGATCCTTCATGTCTCATGGCAAGGCAAAATAGACAAATAAATTTTTAAAATAAATTAATATAAATATATTAAAAGAAATAAAAAATTTGTCTACAATTATAGGACATATAATAAACATGAAACAGGAGGAAAGAAAGGCTTTATCTTTGTATTTTCAGTTATACTTGGAGAACATAATGACAATAACTAGGAAGGGTTGGAAATTCTCTACAGTTTGCCTTACACAATGGCTTTTAAATATGGCAAATTGTTGCCACATGTGGGAGATGGCAGCTGAAAGCAAGTTTAACATCCTCCCTCATCTCTATCTGCACTCTCCCTACAACTCATTAATTGAGCAATATAAACAGACACAGTGTTACTGTCACACAAAGATTCAAGAGAGATCCTCTCATATCTTATTTTAACCACTCCATCTTTATTGTACACTAGCACTTCCTGCTTTGTTTATTTCATATTCCTTTGTGGTCACTGATCTTGAATTTCTTATCATGGTTACTTCATAAGCCGAAGAATTGATGCTCTTGAACTGTGGTGTTGGAGAAGACTCTTGAGAGTCTCTTGGACAGCAAGTAGATCCAACCACTCAATCCTAAAGGAAATCAGTCCTGAATATTCATTGAAAAGACTGATGTTGAAGATGAAACTCCAATACTTTGGCCACCTGATGCAAAGAACTGAGTCACTGGAAAAGACCCTGATGCTGGGAAAGATTGAAGGCAAGAGGAGAAGGGGATGACAGAGGATGAAATGGTTGGATGGCATCACCGACGCAATGGATGTGCATTTGAGTAGGCTCTGGGAGTTGGTGATGGACAAGGAAGCCTGGGTGCTGACGTCCATGGGATCACAAAGAGTCGGACATGACTGAGTGACTAAACTGAACTGAATATATGTAGGGTTTTAACATATGGTTTCAAACAACCATAGGACTTAAAATAATTTCACAAAGCAAAGTAGAAATGAATATATTTATTCCATAGACTTACCTTTGCTTGTAGAAAAATGCTCATCTGAGAAATTTTATCAATAATTTTATTCACTTACCTAATGAAGTAGAGAATTTAAAATAAAGGGAAAAATATTCTCTTTCTTAATGCCTAGTTAGTGCAATATATGTAGCATGTCATTTATTTTACTGGTCATATTGCCCTATGCTTTGTTAGTTTTAGAACTATTTCATTGTAAAGTGCCATTAAAAGTATGAACAATCCTTTCCTGAACAAATTAAGATTGTTTTTAGAGTAACTATCTTTACTTACATAAATTTATTTAAAAAATTCTAACTCTACTGAATTTAAAAAACAAACATGAGATGTTTATTATATTTAACCTATTCACCATCTAATATTAAAGTGTATCTTATACACTTTGGATTATGTGATACTTGAAAGAGGTAAAAAAATTATTTTTATTTTTATCAAATATTAGCTTTTATGTCTCTAAAATAATTTAATTTTTTTACCCAATATAATTTAAACTACATAAGAGTAGAAACTCTGTTTAATCCACTTCTGTGCCCTGAAGTGCTAGAAGTGGGTTTCTTACATAGTAGGTAATAAGTGAATATTTAAATAATAATTGATTGAGTGAGCTGATATGGTTAACAAATAATCTTCAATATTATTTTTGGCATGCTATTCTATAATTGATAATGGTTTTACTGTTTTATTTTTAAACTTATTTATCAAATATATCCTAAATATATATCTATATCAAATATTTATAAATTCATTGCATGTATATAACAATTTCTTCCTTGGAAGAAAAGCTATGACAAACCTAGGCAGTGTATCAAAGACTGAGACATCATTTTGATGACCAAGGTCCATGTAGTCAAAGCTATGGTTTTTCCAGCAGTCATGTAATGATGTGAGAGTTGGATCATGAAGAAGTCTGAGCACTGAAGAACTGATGGTGCTCAAGAAGACTCTTGAGAGTCCCTTGGACAGCAAGGAGCTCAAACCAGTTAATCCTAAAGGAAATCAACTCTGAATATTGTTTGGAAGGACTGATGCTGAAGCAGAAGCTCCAGTACTTTGGCCACCTGATGCAAAGAACTGACTCATTGGAAAAGACCATGGTGCTGGGAAAGATTGAGGGCAGGAGGAGAAGGGGACAACAGAGGATGAGATTGTTAGAGAGCATCACCAACTCAATGGACATGAATTGGAGAAAACTCCAGAAGACCAGAGGACAGGGAAGCCTGGCATGCCGCAGTCCATGGGGTCTCAGAGTTGGAGAAGACTTAGTAACTGAACAACAACAAAATAACCGTTTATCTCCATCTGAACAGCTAGATTATTTCTTCATTTTTCTCCACTATAAACAATTTCACAATAATGAAGTGAAAGTGAAAGTGTTTGTAACTCATTTGTGTCTGACTGTTTGTGACTCCATGGGCTGTAGCCTGCCAGGTTCCTCTTTCCTTTAAATTCTCCAGGCAAGAATGCTGAAGTAGGTTGCCATTCCCTTCTCCAAGGGATCTTCCCAACTCAAGGACCAAACCTGGCTCTCCTGCTTTGTAGACAGATTCTCCACCGTTTAAGCCATGAGGGGAGCCCCTAAGAAAAAAGTCTTCCCTGACTGGGAATAATGCTGCTGCTACTGTTGCTAAGTCGCTTCAGTCGTGTCTGACTCTGTGCGGCCCCATAGACGGCAGCCAATCAGGCTCCTCCGTCCCTGGGATTCTCCAGGCAAGAACTCTGGAGTGGTTTGCCATTTCCTTCTCCAATGCATGAGAGTGAAAAGTGAAAGTGAAAGTCGCTCAGCTAAATCTTTGTGTAGATCACTTCTTGAAAATAAATTCTAGAAAAAATAAGTATGTCAATTTGTCTATGATTTGTGCATATAGAATCCAATTTTCATTGCCTCAAAAACACAGCATATTCTTTTTTCAACTGCATTAATGTATACTTTACAAAATTGTAGTACATTTAAAATGTACAACACGATGCCTGATATATGTCTACATTATGATAGGATTCCTCTCATCTAGTTAATAAAATACCCATCAGCTCACATATTATCCTCATGACCTCATGTTAGCTTGACTGCATTTGTAAAGATCCATTTCCAAATAAGTTCATGTTCTAAAGTACTGGTTATTAGGAATTCCACATATCTTTTGCTGCTGCTACTGCTAAGTTGCTTCAGTTGGGTCTGACTCTGTGCAACCCCATAGACGGCAGCCTATCAGGCTCCTCCGTCCCTTGGATTCTCCAGGCAAGAACACTGGAGTGGGTTGCCATTTCCTTCTCCAATGCATGAAAGTGAAAAGTGAAAGTGAAGTCCCTCAGTAGTGTCTGACTCTTAGCGACCCCATGAACTGCAGCCTACTAGGCTCCTCCATCCATGGGATTTTCCAGCCAAGAGTATTGGAGTGGGGTGCAACATATATTTTGGGACGATACAGTTTAAACCATAATGATAAACAACCTAGTTGAGCTGTAAATAGTGGTATTAAATAGTCTTAAGAATTAAAAAAAATTAATATTGATTTAACCAAGGGGGACTAAAAGTATGCCTGTGTTTACAAAAGAAATAATATGGGGAGAAAAAAGCTAAATTCTCAGTAATCTAAAACTAAAAAAAAATCATGGTAATCAAGGTAATAATGTGAGCAGTTTAGGACTGAAACAGTGAAAGAAATGCCAAGAGAATCAGGACAGTTCAAAGAACCTCTTAAGAATTAAACATCTGCCAATAGAAGGGGACAGGCTGTAAAGCTGCTTTTTTAAATAATACCTTTTAGAATTATATGAGTGTAAGTATTTATTTTGTATGTGAATACAACAATATGATAAAATAAAAGCAAATTAAATAATAATCATTAAATACTTGTCTAAAATGTCAGCATTTAAAAGTGTGGCAATCTAAAAGCCTCGAGTCAGGCAAACTAGCTCTGAGACTGTTGAGATCTTATCCAAATTACAAATGGGTTAATACAACCAATATGCTTCAGTTCAGTGCAGTTCAGATCAGTCGCTCAGTCGTGTCTGACTCTTTGTGATATCATGAATCGCAGCACGCCAGGCCTCCCTGTCCAACACCAATTCCTAGAGTTCACCCAAACTCACGTCCATAGAGTCGGTGATGCCATCCAGCCATATCATCCTCTGTTGCCCCTTTTCCTCCTGTCCCCAATCCCTTCCAGCATCANGCAGCCATGAAATTTCCTTCCCCCTTAGAAGGAAAATTATGAGCAAATTAGATAGCATATTCAAAAGCAGAGATATTACTTTGTCAACAAAAGTCTGTCTAGTCAAGGCTATGGTTTTTCCAGTAGCCATGTATGGATGTGAGAGTTGGACTATAAGGAAAGCTGAGCACCAAAGAATTGATGCTTTTGAATCATGGTGTTGGAGAAGACTTTTGAGAGTCTCTTGGATTGCAAGGAGATCCAATCAGTCCATCCTAAAGGAGCTCAATCTTGGGTGTTCATTGGAAAGACTGATGTTGAAGCTGAGACTCCAATACTTTGGCCAAGGGCTGATGCGAAGCGCTGACTCATTTGAAAAGACTCTGGTGCTGGGAAAGATTGAGGGCAGGAGGAGACGGGGATGACAGAGGATGAGATGGTTAGATGGCCTCACCAACTCAATGGAAATGAGTTTGGGTCAATTCTAGGAGTTGGTAATGGACAGGGAGGCCTGGCGTGGTACAGTTCATGGGGTTGCAAAGAGTTGGGCAGGACTGTGTTACTGAACCGAACTGAATGATTGATTGTATTGACTAATCTAGGTCTGATTAAGTTTCACTAGTAAGAACTTTTTCGGGGTTGCATATTCTCTTATTTAGCTTTTTGATTTAAAATATATTTAATCACTCCTGGGATAATTATGAGGTTGGTTTAGAGGAAAATTAAAAAGCATTTGGATAAGGCACTTTTACTTATTGTCTAAATCTGTGAGCTAATGTCAGCTTATCAGTTTTGTTTTGCTGGTTGAGAGGGGAAAAAATGTCCCTTTTAAGAATATTTTCAAAATGAACCCTTTAATAAGTGAAAAGTGACAGTCATGATTGAGAAATTTTATTATTGCTTCAAATAAAGCCTCATGTAAATAATTTTTCTGATTGGTTATTTTATGACTAGAGAATAAAGAAGGTCTGGACAAGGAAATCTAAGAAATTAGACAAATACTGTCCTGACAAACCCAACAATATCTCTACAAGTATCTGGGATGGAAAAAAAAAATACTTCATTTTTTTTAAAGAATTTTCTTTTGTCTGATTTATTTTTCAGGCCTTATTAGTGGCATCAGCCAGATAGCTCACAGGTTTATTTTCTTTTCAGTATTCTTTACATTTATACATTAAATGTATAAATGGTGAGCTTTACATTAAGCTCACCATCACTCTATATTTATCTAGATTATACGATCATTTCCAGAGGTAAGCTCTTCTCTATCACTATCATTCTTTGCTAATCCTATGTAAGAAAATTAGATTATGTATATGGATGCTAGAGTTGGACTGTGAAGAAAGCTGAGAGCCGAAGAATTGATGCTTCTGAACTGTGGTGTTGGAGAAGACTCTTGAGAGTCCCTTGGACTGCAAGGAGATTCAACCAGTCCATTCTGAAGGAGATCAGCCCTTGAATTTCTTTGGAAGGAATGATGCTNCCTATGTAAGAAAATTAGATTATGTATATGGATGCAGGAGTTGGACTGTGAAGAAAGCTGAGAGCCGAAGAATTGATGCTTCTGAACTGTGGTGTTGGAGAAGACTCTTGAGAGTCCCTTGGACTGCAAGGAGATTCAACCAGTCCATTCTGAAGGAGATCAGCCCTTGAATTTCTTTGGAAGGAATGATGCTAAAGCTGAAACTCCAGTACTTTGGCCACCTCGTGTGAAGAGTTGACTCATTGGAAAAGACCCTGATGCTGGGAGGGACTGGGGGCAGGAGGAGAAGGGGACGACAGAGGATGAGATGGCTGGATAGCATCACTGACTCGATGGACATGAGTCTGAGTGAACTCTTGGAGTTAGTGATGGACAGAGAGGCCTGATGTGCTGCGATTCATGGGGTTGCAAAGAGTCGGACACGACTGAGCAACTGAACTGACCTGATAACAGAACTGAATCAATACATCATTTGAAGCTTTACATTTTAAAATATAATTTGTGTCTTAAATAAGTTTATAGTAATACATTCATATTCCCATTCAATTAAAATGTGAAGTTATTTCTAAATTTCTGATAGAGTATTTGCCTTTTTTGCCATATATTTTAGAAAGAGACCTGTGTAGTTGTCAGATACTACTGTATAAATTAGCCTTGTATTACAAGCATAAAATTTCTATGAAGATATAACTTTACTTTGTTCACACTTCTTTTACAATGTGCTTTAGCATATACTATTGATTCAATAGTATATGCTAAATGGATAACAAATAACATTTTTGACTTGGCCACAGGAATATTCTGACCCCAGAAATATGAGTATGTGCAATTATCTCTTTAACTTTGATTCTTTGGCTATCCCATTATTGAGCTTTGAATAGTTCACACCTCCAATTTATCCTTGAATCTCAGTCCAGCCTTGATTCTGAACAATTTTATATTCCTTCATACCATTCCTATATTTCACTTCAGCTGTGATCCACTCTATTACCCGCATCTCAAAGTTGAATCCTAGTGGTCTTTAACTTTCTTGAGCAAAACTCTTGTAGGTGATAGAAGTCTTGAGATTTCAATGAATTGCCAAATTATTTAAAATAGTGCTCTTGAGGATAACAGATAGAATGTATTCTCAGAGGTTATATGATTCTTCTTCCAAATTCAGACACAAACTAGCTTTATGACATTATAATTAAAGCTTTAATATATTGTTTATAGAATGTATATAATAATGGCAATTCTGCCTTGATCAGAGTGTAGCTATCAGGATAAAATATGTGAGAAACCTGGGTAAACTATAACGTGCCATGTAAGTTTAAGGATATTAAAACAAACAAACAAAAAACCCTTCAGGAACTAAATGTTTATAGCAAGGTTGCAGGATAAAGGTTTAATATACAAAGTCAATTTCCTTTTGTAGTAATAATGAGCAACAGACATTTGGAATCAAATACAAAATATTGCTTATATTAGCAATAAAAAAATGGAAATTTTATATATGAATCTAATGAAATATATGTAATAACAATTTTCTTAGCATGAATAATAAAATAAAATATTAAATGAAAATTGATGGGAATTGAAAAGCATGTACAAAATCCTAGCTTCAGAAATCCAAAGAGAATTTTTAAAGTGAATCAGAATATTTTGTAGTCTTGATTTTCAACATCAAAGAATCTCTCTATAATTTTAACTGATTATTTTACCAGTAATTATAATTTAACTAAAATCTCTGTGTGCCATAGAGCATCTTTTTGTTGAGGCTAGTGCAAGGAGCAGAGTGATGGCAAAAAATCAAATCGTATTTTTTCTAGTATATCTATTTAATTGGCTTTGTAGAACCAACCCAATGGCCTTAAATCATCAGGAAAAGAGCAAAAACTGTAAAATGATAATATGTTTATTGTCATTTAGGACTTGTCATTTGATGATGAAAAATAAAAATAAAATCCAGAAGCCTCTATTAAGCAACTTGGCCAGGGTCCCTTCATTGTCATTGCCAGTAAACTATTCCATATTTGCAGCAACAGTCCTGAATACATCTTCAGCTCAGCTACCTTTTGGACATAAATATCACAAGTTCTGAAAAGCATCCCTCTGCCAATTCCAATAATAAAATCAATTGAAATAGCAGCATTGTTCATTTGGATTGTATAACATGCTTACAGGTTCAATATAGAAAACGTCAGCTTGTCCACTGAGGAATTTAGTTAATTTATTAATTTAGTTAATTTAGTTATTTAGTTATAATTTAGTTATTAATTTAGTTTTCTTTTTAATATTTTAATTAAAGAAAATCCCACAAAGTCTTAGATTAATAAGCTTCACTGTTCATCACCGTCTAGTTGGACATGTACATGAGTTTGAGTAAGTTCTGGGAGTTGGTGATGGACAGGGAAGCCTGGCATGCTTTAGTCCATGGGGTCACAAAGAGTCGGACACGACTGAATGACTGAACTAAACTGATTCATCAGTAGGTGAATAAAATGTGTAACAAAATATCATGATCAATAATAGGGAATCTCAATATTTTAGAAGTTTGTTGAGTAGAAACTAAAAATATCAATATTTTCATTTTAACATTTCAAATTATGTTTTTCTTTATAGAGAATGAAGACATAAATTTACCTTTGAGGACATACTACTTAATTTTGGGGAAAATGCTGGTGATTTATATTCTTTCAGTCATACTAATGTACAACTAGTACCTAAACATATTGGAGTAGATTCACATGCAGCAAAATAAATAACAGTTGATATAATATTAGATCATTTTTCAAAATTAGGTTATATTTATTTGAACTGGGTTTCCATAAATGCTGTAGCTTTCTTGAGGAGAAAGGCTAGATTTCTAACTGGATTTAGATGATCAAATATGTTATTATAGCAGATGAATAATTCTTATTTGAAGACAGTTTGTGATTTTGTTCCTTATTTTCCTCTTTTTGAGTATGTATGTTGTGTCTATATGTGTTCCTTTTATCTATGTATTGTGTTTACTATTCAGAAGTCATTAATTAGGGGACTTCCCTGTGGACCAGTGGTGAAGATCTTGTGCTCCCAAAGCAGGTCAATGAACTATAATAGATCCCACATGCCTCAGTGATAATCCTGCATGCCACAACTAAGACATGGCATAGCCAAAAGAAAAAAATAATACATTAATTAGAAATGTTGAGGAATGCAAGATAAAAACATGAGCTTCTTTCTACTAAGAGACTCTGTGGAGAGGAATCAGTTATGACATCCTCATTAAGGGTGGAAAGCTAATTCTCAGAGAGGCCCTCTTTGACCACTCTACCTTAATAAAACCTCTGCTACAATACTTCATATCTCAAAATCTTTTTCTTTTGGGGGGCGTTTTTTCCTAAAAATGAACTCTTATTTATTTTTACATTTGTCTTCTGATGGTACTGAAATACAACCACTAAATTTACACATGCAGATCACCAAGGAGTCTTACTTTATTCTTGTAACTGACATTGTTTTCTTGAGATTCTATATTTTTGAAAGAAACTTAAAATTGTCCATTAAATATAGTCTGGTTTCAAACTTTCAGTCCCAGGTAAACTCAGTTTCATATAAATAAGGACTAAGTCATGAGTTTTGCTTCCTTACCCTTGAAAAATGTTATCAGTTCAGTTCAGTTCAGTCACTCAGTCATGTCCGACTCTTTGCGACCCCATGAATCGGAGCACACCAGGCCTCCCTGTCCATCACCAACTCCCAGAGTTCACTCAAACTCATGTCCATTGAGTCGGTGATACCATCCAGCCATCTCATCCTATGTTGTCCTCTTCTCCTCCTGTCCCCAATCCCTCCTAGCATCAGGGTCTTTTCCAGTGAGTCAGCTCTTTACATGAGATGACCAAAGTTTTGGAGTTTCAGCTTTAGCATCAGTCCTTCCAATGAACACCCAGGACTGATCTCCTTTAGGATGGACTGGTTGGGGACTTGCAGTCCAAGGGACTCTAAAGAGTCTTCTCCAACACCACAGTTTAGAAACATCAATTCTTCGGTGCTCAGCTTTCTTCACAGTCCAACTCTCACATCCATAGAGAAACGGTATAGCTATTGGGAAATTGACTATTCATTTTCTAAGTGTGGTGCCACATGAAAATGATTGGTCAACCTGTTTATGCTTCTGCCAGAGTCTTGTAGCAGTTTGTGGTGGATTTCATGCCATGGAGATGATTAGAATATCCAAGTGTAAATGTAACTGTGAGGAAACAAATGAGATAATCTGGCCCTTACTTATAACTACAAAGATAATATTGGGCTTGTAGGTTTTGTAAGGGGCCACATCAGCAGAAGTAAAATATCTAGCTATAACAGTAAAATATCATTGCTATACTTTCCTTCCCTTCCATCATCATTGAATATTTGGTAAAATTTTGAGTAAAGTCACAGCTTTATCTGTATAATCTTATGTATTTATATAAATACACAGTTTGGTTTATCTACCAGTGTAGTGTATTATGTAAGTTTTGCCCCATGTGGTAATTTATTTGAGTATAATGGCAACAACATAAAGGAAGGAAGGTAGATGTCTATTAAAAGGTCTAGGTCAACTTAATGAAGAATAAAACTAGAAAACTGGCTGAGGATAGATTTGTAGAAGTGTTTAATACACTAGGGATTACTAGAAAAAGGGGTAGGGGTGTTGGACCTTAAAGACAGATTTCCCTAAGGTAAAAATTCAATAGAATTTGAACTCATTTTTTTTCTTTTTGTAATAAGTACTGAAAAGAAAGAAAATTTAATGGCTGATGGAGTCTCATATAAATTTAACCCACTCAGAATTTCTGGATATTTATCCTTTTACAATTGTCATCCTTAATTTTATATTGAAATATAGATTTTAACTAATCTCAAGTCTTTAGGGAATTCAAAAAAGAGATGGAGGCTGAATGATAACTGGGATTTTGTTCATTTAGTATTTCTATGTGTCAGTTTTATTCTGGTAAAACATATATAATGTAAAATATTATTTTAACTATTTTTAAAGTGTGTAGTTTGTCAATATTGAATATTTTTATATTATCGTGCTACCATCACCACATCCATCTCTAGAACTTTTATCTTCCCAAACTGAAGCTCCATATCTATTAAATAATAACTCCCTAATCTTTCCCCTCCAAGTCCCTGGTAACCATTCTTCCTCTATCTCTGTGAATATGTCTACTGTGGATATTTTATATAAATGAATTTGTACAGTGTTTGTCCTTTATGACTGGCTTATTTCACTTAGAATAATTTTCTTAATGCCCACCCATGTTGCAGCATATGTCAGAATTTCCTTTTTCAGGGTTCAATATTACTCCATTATTTGTGTATATTATACTTTGTATATCTATTTTCACATCAGTAGGCACTTGGATTATTTCTACCTTTTGGCTATCATTAATTATGCTTCTGTAAAGAGGGGTATACAAGTAACTTATGTTTCTCATTTCATTGCTTTTGGATATACACCAAGAATTGGGATCATTGAGGCATATGGCAGTTCTATTTTTAACTTTTTCAGAAACTGCCCAATTTTTTTATAGTGTTTACACCACATTACATTCCCACCAGCAATCTACAAAGGATCCAATTTTCCCATATCTTATCAGTGCTTGCTAATTTTGTTGTTGTTTTTGCTTGTTTTATAATAGCTATTTTCATAGATGTGAAGTGATATCTCACAAGGCATTTGGTTTTTGTTTTCCTAATGAACTAGTGATGCTAAATATATTTTCATTTGCATACTTTTGGAGAAATAACTATGTAAGTCTTTTGCCCATCTTTTAACCAAGTATTTTGCTTTCTTGAGTTGTAAGAGTTCCTTATATATGTGTGATATTAACACCTTATCAGGTAAGTAATTCACAAATATTTTGTTTCATTTTCTGGGTTCCTTTTTCACTAACTTCATAGCATTCTTTGGTGTTCAAAAGGTTATTTTTTTAATTTAAATAGTTCAGTTTATCTATTTTTTTCTTATGACATCTGTTTTTGAAGGCATATTTAAGAAACCATTGCTAATTCCAATGTCATGAAGCACTTTCCCTTATAAAGTTTTGATCTTTATGGTTTCTTGTGTTATACTTAGGTTTTATCTATTTTTGACTTCATTTATTTTTGAGTGAAATATAGTTGTGTATATTCTTCTGTTGGGTGGCCTAAAGATCAACTGCACTCATCTCACATGCTAGTAAAGTAATGATCAAAATTCTACAAGCCAGGCTTCAGCAATATGTGAACCATGAACTTCCAGATGTTCAAATTGGCTTTAGAAAAGGCAGAGGAACCCAAGATCAAATTGCCAACATCTGCTGGATTATTGAAAAAGCAAGAGAGTTCCAGAAAAACATATATTTCTGCTTTATTGACTATGCCAAAGCCTTTGACTGTGAGGGTCACAATAAATTGGAAAATTCTGAAAGAGATGAGAATACCAGACCACCTGACTGCCTCTTGAGAAACCTATATGCAGGTGAGGAAGCCAAAGTTAGAACTGGACATGGAACAACAGACTGGTTCCAAATAAGAAAAAAAAGTATGTCAAGGCTGTATATTGTCACCCTGTTTATTTAACTTATACACAGAGTACAAGAAATGCTGGGATGGAAGAAGGACAAGCTGGAATGAAGATTGTTGGGGGGAAATATCAATAACTTCAGATATGCAGATGACACAACCCTTCTGGCAGAAAGTGAAGAGGAACTAAAAAGCCTCTTGATGAGAGTGAAAGAGAAGAGTGAAAGGTTGGCTTAAAGCTCAACATTCAGAAAACTAAGATCATGGCATCTGATCCCATCACTTCATGGCAAATAGATGGGGAAAATGTGGAAACAGTGTCAGAATTTATTTTGCAGGCCTCCAAAATCACTGTAGATGGTGACTGCAGTCATGAAATTAAAAGATGCTTACTCCTTGGAAGGAAAGTTATGACCAACCTAGATAGCATATTGAAAAGCAGAGACATTTTTTGCCAACAAAGGTCCGTCTAGTCAAGGCTATGGTTTTTCCAGTGGTCGTGCACGGATGTGATAGTTGGACTGTGAAGAAAGCTAAGCACCAAGGAATTGATGCTTTTGAACTGTGGTGTTAGAGAAGACTCTTGAGAGTCCCTTGAATTGCAAGGAGATTCAACTAGTCCATTCTAAAGGAAATCAGTCTTGGGTGTTTTTTGAAGGAATGATGCTAAAACTGAAACTGCAATACTTTGGCCACCTCATGCAAAGTTGACTCATTGGAAAAGACCCTGATGCTGGGAGGGATTGGGGGCAGGAGGAGAAGGGGACGACAGAGGTAGAGAAGGGAACGACAGAGGATAAGATGGCTGGATGGCATCACTGACTCGATGGACGTGAGTTTGAGTGAACTCTGGGAGTTGGTGATGGACAGGGTGGCCTGGTATGCTGCGATTCACGGGGTTGCAAAGAGTCGGACATGACTGAGCGACTGAACTGAACTGAATGATCATGTAGTATTTTTCCCTAAGATGACTCTAGTGGTGCTTATTTGTCTTTAACTTCATTCAAAACACATTTTTTGATTGTATTGCAATAACAACAATCGTCATATCAATAAGCATTGAAATATTCTCAAAATTGGTGGATGTGTATGTTGCCATTTCAATGCTGAAGATGAAAGAAAAAAGCAACCTTTTGGTGTATTACACTATTATTTCAAGAAAGGTAAAAATACTACTATAACACATACACATACATAAATTTGTGTGGTGTATGGAGAAATTACTCTGACTGATCAAACATGTCAAAAGTGGCTTGTCAAGCCTCATGCCGTAGATTTCTCATTGGATCATGCTTCACAGTTGAGTAGAGCAGTTGCAGCTATTGCTGTTCAGTCACTCAGCCATGTCCAACTCTTTGTGACCACAAGAACTGTAGCATGCCATGCCTCCCTCAAACTCATGTCCATTTCATCAGTGGTACTATCCAACCATTTCATCCTCCCTCATCCCTTTCTCCTGCCTTCTATCTTTCCCAGCCTCAGGGTCTTTTCCAATGACCTGGCTTTTTGCATCAGGTGGGCAAAGTATTGGAGTTTCAGCTTCGATATCAGTCCTTCCAATGAACATTCAGGATTGAATTCCTTTAGGATTGATTAGTTTGATATCCTTGCAGTCCAAGGGACTCTCAAGAATCTTCTCCAACACCACTGCTCGAAATCATCAGTTTTTTGGTTCTCTGCCTTCTTTATCGGCCAACTCTCACATCCAAACATGACTACTGGAAAAACAATAGCTTTGACAATATGGATGTTGTCAGCAAATTAATGCCTCTGCTTTTTAATATACTGGCTAGGTTTATCATAGCATGTCTTCCAAGGAGCAAGCGTCTTTTAATTTCATGACTGCAGTCAACATCTGCAGTGATTTTGGAAGTGAAAGTGAAAGTCACTCAGTTGTGTCTGACTCTTTGCTACCCCATGTGCCAGGAGCCAACACAGGATATCCCACCCATGACAAGGTCCTGCAGAGAGACCCGATGGGCAAAGCAAGTCAGGTCTCAAGGGGTCCTCTGCCTGAGCTGCTACTGCTGCTGCATCTATCCCCCAAAACCAGAGTCTGCCTGCTTTACTGTGCTTTCCACTCTTCTGACATTCTCTGCAAAAAGTTAACTCAGGGTTTCAGTTAACAGTCCCCTGCATATAGAAAGAATGTCTAGATCTGAACCCCCTTTGATGGCTCTCTAACTTGCCTAACAGTTTCCCCCAGACTTTTTACAACTTGTGAATTGTTTACAGCATCCCAACTGTGAGAGACACAAAGCTTAAAGCATCTTAAAGATACAGAGCCTTTTCTAAAGAGCTAAAAATCATATTGGTGATGGGTTTTCACTGTTGACTCAACGACTGCTGCCAAGCCTCCATATTCTTTATCTTTTAGGCACCTGAAGGATATTAATCAATGTAATCAGGATACAGAAATAGGAATATAGTAGTTTTGATGTTAGCAACACTAGACTTTTAAGTTAATTACTTTTTTCTTTGTTATAAATCACTGTACTCCTTTTACACGTTGTAAATTGTTGTGCCTTTGCTATGTAAGAATGTAACTTTATTTAGTGCTTTTTGAGAGTGGCACCAGACTTTAGGAAGAACAAGACAAATAAATTTGCTGGTTGACAAACCCTTATCAGAAAAGGGCCGTAAAATGTTAATTGGCCCTCTGGCCAGAAGATGATGTAAATCACCTAGGACTTGTGTATACAACTAGGTATGCAGAGAGAAAGCCTGGTCTCAATAAAAGTCAGGTCTCAATAAGATGCTGCATAATTTTATATTATCCATTGGTCTCTCTGTACAAAAAAAGGTATAAAAGGCCTTGATAGACAATAAAGGATGGGCCAGTTATTGGAAAGACTGGTTTCCCCCGTGTCCTCTTTACTCTATTTTCATGCTGAATTCCCATCTGGAGCGAGGAGGCTCGCCAAGTCTACTCACTTGCTCTGGCTTTTAAGTTCCATGAGAGAGAGAGTCCAAGGTGGGGCACTCTCCGATATTCAAATGGGCACCGGTGGCCCAATGTAGATGGTGCAAATCTCTTGTCCTGATATTTTATTGGCTTACCCCATAAACCAAGTTATTCAGCTTCTTTTCTCCACTAAATTCTCCTATTACACTATTCTTTCTTAATCTTTTTTATATTTCTAAATAAATAAGTTTTCCTCACCTATCCGTCTCCCCTTTGAATCACCCTGGATCCACCAGGGCTGGACCCTGGCACCCAACTATACAGTCCATGGAATTTTCCACATCAGAATACTGGAGTGGGTAGTCGTTCCCTTCTCCAAGGGATCTTCCCAACCCAGAGATCGAACTCAGGTCTCTGCATTGCAGGTGAATTCTTTACCATCTGAGCCACAGGGAAGCCCAAGAATACTGCATGCCAGGCCTCCCTGTCCATCACCAACTCCCAGAGTTCACTCAGACTCACGCCCATCGAGTCAGTGATGCCATCCAGCCATCTCATCCTCTGTTGTCCCCTTCTCCTCCTGCCCCCAATCCCTCCCAGCATCAAAGTCCTTTCCAAAGAGTCAACTCTTCACATGAGGTGACCAAAGTACTGGAGCTTCAGCTTTAGCATCATTCCTTCCAAAGAAATCCTGGGGCCAATCTCCTTCAGAACGGACTGGTTGGATCTCCTTGCAGTCCAAGGGACTCTCAAGAGTCTTCTCCAACACTACAGTTCAAAAGCATCAGTTCTTCGGTGCTCAGCCTTCTTCACAGTCCAACTCTCGCATCCATACATGACTACTGGAAAAACCATAGCCTCGAATAGATAGATCTTAGTTGGCAAAGTAATGTCTCTGCTTTTGAATATGCTATCTAGGTTGGTCATAACTTTTCTTCCAAGGAGTAAGCGTCTTTTGATTTCATGGCTTCAGTCACCATCTGCAGTGATTTTGGAGACCCCCAAAATAAAGTCTGACACTGTTTCCACTGTTTCCCCGTCTATTTCCCATGAAGTGATGAGCCTCGATGCCATGATCTTCGTTTTCTGAATGTTGAGCCTTAAGCAAACTTTTTCACTCTCCTTTCACTTTCAAGAGGCTCTTTAGTTCCTCTTCACTTTCTGCCATAAGGGTGGTGTCATCTGCATATCTGAGGTTATTGATATTTCTCCCGGAAATCTTGATTCCAGCTTGTGTTTCTTCCAGCCCAGCATTTCTCATAATGTATTCTGAACAAAATGTGTAGGTGATGAAAACTGGATACTGTACAATAAAGTAGAATGGAAGAGATCACGGGACAAGTGAAATAAACTACCACCAACCACACCAAAGGCCAGGTCTTTATCCAAAGAAAGTGATGTGTATATGGTGAGACTGGATGGGAGTCTTCTATTATGAGTTCCTTCCAGAAAATCAAATCATTAATTCCAACAAACATTTCTTCCAATTAGACATGCTAAAAGGACTCAATGAAAAGTGTCCAGAATTAGTCAACAAAAAATGAATAATTTTCCATCACAATAATGCATGACCACATGTTTATTTGGTGACCAGGCAAAAGCTGCTACAGCTTGGCTGGGAAGTTCTGATTTATATGTTCTATCCACCAGATATTGTACCTTTGAATAGCCATTTATTTCAATTTCTACACAATTCTCTTAATGGAAAAAACTTCAGTTCCCTGGAAGACTATAAAAGTCTCTTGGAACAGTCTTTGCTCAAAAAGATAAAAAGTTTGGGTAAGATGGAATTATGAATTTGTCTGAAAAATAGCAGAAGATGGTCAAACAAAACAATGAATACCATTGTTCATTAAAGTTCATTGTGAAAATGAAAAAATCTGTCTTTTATTTTTACTTAAAAATCCAAAGGAACTTTTTGGCCAATTCAATATTTGGTGTAAGGGTCCATTTCATCTCTTTTCTTGTGTATATGGATATTCAGTTTTCCCAGCATCATTTGTTGAAATGACTCTCCCTTCATCTGTATGTATTTATAATGAGTTTAAAGTGGATATTACCAGAAATGGTAGTACTATAGTGCTAGTGCTATAGCTATTGCTATATATATATATATATATATATATAGCTAGTGCTATATATATTAGTATTAATTAATTTATACTATATTAGTATATAATTAATATATACTAATATAGTATAGTATATATTCTAGTATATAGTATATTTTGAATAAGAAAGATTTTGTGATTGT
>SJYA01003107.1:38014-110989 GCA_006410615.1 Neotragus moschatus | reverse complement strand
GATTGTGGATAATGAGAATAGACTTACATTTGGGGATAATTTTTATATATACATAAAAAAACACATTTGAGTTATTTTTATGTTATATTCTATTCTTAAGTTTACTTTATGTATTTCAAATTAGTATACCATTCAAACAGTAGGTTACCTTAACTTCCAAATCCCAAAAAAACCCCTCATAATAAAATCACATCTAAATGCGTATTAGAATATGCTCTGGAAACAATAAAAACTGATTTAAAACAAATGATTTTTTTGCATGTGAAATTTTAGAGCCACATTATATATTTTGTTCCTCCTTTATAGAGTTAATTGAGCACTTTTTGTTGATTTAAGGATATGAAGATCCCCATAAGTGAGAGCACTATTAGAATAAAATATCTAATAAATGCAAAGTCTCTTTTAAGTAGAATTCAGTGCATAACTTAAAAATCCAAAATAAAAAGAATCCAAAATAGCAAGGGCTAAAATTTTCAATTACTAAGATACTACATTTTAATTTAAATGTACTTGTAATGTGAATAATTTATAAAATCAAGGACTTTTTTGCAATGTGGTTTATTCATGCCTTTAAAGTTTAAAGAAGTGCTATCATTAACTATTGAATATGATTTAAAATTTTATTAAAGCATACATTTGGAAGCTTAAGGGCATGTTTCTCATATCTCAATATATTTTAAATGGCACTATGATAACATGTCTTGTCATCATTGAATGTTCTTCAATACTTTTTCACTGAACTTTAAGTAAAATTAAGTCTGCTGATGAATTTGCATGTAGTCTACTGATTAGCTTGGCTTGATTCACTCTCCTACCTGATAGCAATGATAAAATGCAGATCAAATATATAAAATGAATCATTTTGAAGGCTTTGGATAATGATCAATATATTACTAAACTACTATATAAAAAGATATAGTTTGATACTGATAGTCATATAAAACAATGAAATAGAACAAATATCCAGAAATAGACCTCCATGAGTATGACCAATAATTTTTAAAAATATGCAAATAAAAATGAATTGATTAATAATAGTTCTTCAATATATGGTATGGAAAGAATTGACCACCATATATAAAACATGAATTTCAATCTATATCTCACATAAATATAAAACTTTAAATGGATCTAGACTTTGAAATACAGTATACAATTAAACAGGGAAAAGATCTTGGGAGACAATCTTTGTGAACTTTTGTTAAGTTACAAGTCTTATTACAATGCCAAAAGTCTAAACCATAAAAGAAAAGGAAAACATTGAAATTTATAAAATTTAAAACTTGCAGCATCAATACTACTACCTACACATCTAGTAAGCATATTCAACAGCTTTTTACACATTATAATATATATACTTTCTACTACAGAATACACATACTTATTATTAGGCTTCTCTATGAGAAAAATGGAAGTGATTTCACTGAAATACACTTACATACACAAATATGTACTCTTCCACTATTTCTTCACTGTTAAGCATATCCAAAGATATATTCACCGACATGACTATATCCTTGGATATGTTTTGGTGAAGCTTTAAGACAAAATGATTCTTAACCCAGATAGATAAGAGAATTACATCATGTTGCAATGAACACTTTTCAATAAATTACTGTGACTTCATGAAATGGACCTTTCTGTAGTATTACTATTATTATCTCTCTTCAGTGATAGAAAATAAATTTACTTTCAACATGAAAATTCAGTTCAGTTCAGTCACTTTGTCGTGTCTGACTCTTTGTGACACTATGGACTGCAGCATGCCAGGCTTCCCTGTTCATCATCAACTCTTGGAGTTTACTAATATGAAATTAATATGAAAACTAGTTTATCTAAATTCCTGAAATTATAAATTTCTCCCTCTACAGGCTGATACAAATTTACTTTTTCAACAGGTATATTTGTGAGTAATTCCCCTTGCAGTAACTCCTCAATATGAAATGACATCCAAGCTTTTAGTCATATTAATGGCACCCTACTCCAGCACTCTTGCCTGGAAAATCCCATGGACGGAGGAGCCTGGTAGGCTGTAGTCCATGGGGTTGCAAAGAGTCGGACACGACTTCATTTCCACTTTTCACTTTCACGCATTGGAGAAGGAAATGGCAACCCACTCCAGTGTTCTTGCCTGGAGAATCCCGGGATGGCGGAGCCTGGTGGGCTGCTATCTATGGGGTCACAGAGAGTCGGACACAACTGAAGCAACTTAGCAGCAGCAGCAGCATACTCTTCTTTGGATTCCATTTTTCCAGCTTCTTGGATTAATGTACGTCCTTAAAATCCTGAAAGGTTGAAATTATACTCAAAATATTTAACAATGCTACTTGAAATATACACTCTAATAAAAATGGACAAAGGCCAAAGTTCTGGAGCTGTGTTATAGAGATTCCAGCTTTCCATGTATTAATCTTTTCATTTATAGATCTTGGGAAATTTTAGCGAAAGCTAGCACATCAGTGTCAGATGGGGCATAACAAGAGAGGTTAGGGTAACAGCTATTTGGCAAATGTAATCTTGATATTCTGACACTGGATACAGCCTTGAGGACCTGTTTCATCTGGAGAACATTCCTACTTGGCAAAGAAACACATTTATCAGCACTGTAAAATCTACTCTCATCAGAAAGCAGGAAGTGATCTGTCTCTTCTTTCTCATGGCACATAGTACTTGCTACCTCACATATGCATCATGTTACATATTGCTTCATATTGCAGACGTGTTTTTGTAATAGGACCTAGAGTTTCATGTAGTGGATCTAATAACATTGGGAAGAATAAATCCCTCGAATTCAAAGAAGATGCTTCATGCATTTAACTTTTTATACCCTCAGATTGGGATGTGGAAGAGATTAGCTAATCAATAGATATTTGTTTATTTAATTAAAACATCTCATTGCTATTTATTTATACATAGACAATACTTTATGATAAACTTGATTTTTGCCCTTAAATTGTATGTGTTGGGTTTCTTAGTGATTAAAAACACATTCATTAGTTTTTCAACTCAAATTCTACACTAAGGTTGCTTATGGAATTGTATCCTAGTGTCTAGCATTTTAAAAATGTTTATATGACTGCTATTTTTTCTATCAAATAAATCAAGCAAACTGTTAGTTACATCACCTTGACATGCTGTGTGAGTCAAAATTCAAAGCACTGATAAATGTTCAGGAGACTAAAGGGCTTCCAATCACACAAAAGAAAGTGTTATACTCAAACTCATCTCCATTTTTCCCACAAAAGGCTTCCTCTATTTTAATCATTAAAAGTAGATTAATCAGTGAGTAAATATGTTAGAATAAAATAAAGCGGTTATTTTATTGATATTACCTATAGAATAGAATGCAATATGAAAAACTGCTATTTGTCAGAAATAGAAGCTGCCCTGTAGCTTATGTACATATTCTCAAGAAAACTTCTTTTCTAAAAATCTAAAATCCCAGTGAAGTAAGCAAATGCATCTATTTTGGTTCCTGATTTCTCTTTTTTCTGTTTGTTCTCTCTACCCTTCCATTTATGCTTCTCTTAATCTAATTTAATTTTTACAGTTAATATGTTAGCACATTCAGGGACTTCCCTGGTGGTCCAGTGGCTAAGAATCTCACTGCCTATGCAAAAACCAAGGGTTTGATCCTTGGTCTGGGAAGATCCCACATGCCATGGTGAAGCTAAACCCCTGCACCACAGCAACTAAAGATCACTCATTTGAGAGACTGCACACTCAGTTGACAAAGAAGCTGCCTGCAATGTGGGAGACCCAGGTTCAAGTCAAGACCCAGGTCGGCAAGATCTCCTGGAGAAGGGAACAGCTACCCACTCCAGTAGTCTAGCCTAGAAAATTCCATGGACTCATAAGGAGTCAGACATGACTGAGCGACTTTCACTTCTCTTCACTTCAAACTGATACTGCTGAGCCCACATGCCCTATAGACCATGCTTCACAACAAGAGAAAAACCCATGCACAGCAATGAAGACCTGGAGCAGACTAAATTAATTAATTAATTAATTATGTTAGCATATTAACATCTATATTCAGATCATTATGAATGTTCTATAGCACTTTGGGCAAAGTTTGACAAAATTTTACATAATGAAAAGCAAGCAATATTCTTGCAAGCATGAATATGTGTGTATGTGTAATGAGAGTACTTACTATAGTGAGATACACATATCTTTATACAATTTGTTTAGTTTTTACAAATACATACTTCTTATTAACTGATACTCCAAGCTCTATATATTACTTTTTCATGACCAAAGAAAATTCTCTGTGCCCCTTACATTCAAAATCACCTTCATAGTCAAGCCTTGCTCTGATTTCTGCCTCTGTAGATGAGGTTGTCAGGTCTAGAATTATCATATAAATGTTAAAATATAGTGTGCACTCTTGTGTATGATTTCCTTTGTTCAGTATAATGTTTTGCACATTCATTCATGTAGCAGAATGATTCAGACAGCATTCATTATTTTTAGTATTGAGTGGTATTCCTCTGTATGAATAGATCAAAAATTTTGTCCATTCTTTGGTGTTGAACACTTAAATTACATTCAAGTTCTGTCTTTTATGAACAAAGTTACTATAATCTTTTCTGGACAATTTTTAAAAGCAGAAGCATTCATATAGTCACGGAGGTCAGTTTGGTGCTCTGTGAAAACCTAGATGAGTGGGGTGGAGTGGGAAGGAGGTTCAAGAGGGAGGGGACACATGTATTCCTACAGCTGATTCATGTTGATAAATGGTAGAAACTAATGCAATATTGTAAAGCAATTATCCTCCAATTAAAAACAAATAAACAAAAAAACCCAATTCTCTTTTAAGTATATTCTCCTCCAAAACCCAGTGGAAATTAGAAGCTATTTTAGTTGAAACAAATGAAAATGTAGCATATCAAAATATGGGATATGGCTATAGTTATCTATTGAGGGAAATTTTGGCCTAAAATACATACTTTAGAAAAGAAAGTATTGGAAAATAACATTTTAAAATATATAATGTAAGCTTCAGCAAATAAAACTAGAAAAAGAACAAATGAAACCTGAGCAACTTGAAGGAAAGAAAACAATAGATATTAAAGTAGAAATCAGTAGACTAGAAAAGAAACAGGGGGCGGTCATAAGATGGCAGAGGAATAGGACAGGGAGACCACTTTCTCTCCCACAAATTCATCAAAAGATCATTTGAACACTTAGTAAATTCCACAAAACAATTTCTGAACACTGGCATAGGACACTGGGCACCCAGAAAGGCAGCCCCTTGTCTTTGAAAAGAGGTAGGACAAAATATAAAAGATAAAAAGAGAGACAAAAGAGTTAGGGATGGAGACCTGTCCCTAAGGGAGGGATCATGAAGGAGGAGAAGTTTCCAAACACCAGGAAACCCTCTCACTGGTGGGTCTATGGGGAGTTTTGGAATCTCAGAGGGCAACATAACCGGGAGGAAGGAAAAAAAAAAAAAAAAAAAAACCCACAGATTACATGACTAACCGCAACTCTCAGCAAAAAAGTTGCCCAGACGCTCGCTTCTGCCACCAGCAAGCAGGGGCTGAACAGGGAGGTGCTGGCTGCATTGCTAGGGTAAGGACCAGGCCTAAATTCCCTGAAGACAATCTGAGGGAGCTAATGTGAGATAGCAATCCAAACTGTGGGATAGCCACAGGGAGAGAAAATAGAAAGAGAGAAAGAGTGAGAGAGAACTTTCCCATGAAAAGCTAACCTAAGGCACAGCTGGGCCTGCTCACAGAATAAAAGGACTGAGTGAATACCAGAGGAGAGCTAGCCATCTGCGGACCAGCCCATCCCCCACTGGAGGCAGAGAGGCTGGCAGGTGACAGCCAGAGCCAGAAGCCAAGGGGCAATCTCGGCTCCAGAGATGGCATCCTCTACCAAACAGCGAGCAGGTTCCCAGTTGCTAACCAAGTCTTCCTGGGATCCTGGATGGTTGACATACACCAGGAGGGCTGCAGCCAGAAGATCAGCTCCCCAGAGGAGACACACAGCACACCTGAGACGGCATTCCCACTGCATACCCAGGAAACCAAGCAGCTGGGACAGAGGAGGTGATAAGACACCACCCACTTGGGGAGAGTGTGCTCACTAAGTGCCAGGTCACCTGAGCTTCTCGGACCTGAGAAGGGCACAAAACTTAAGCCCAACTCAGTCTGTGCCTTTGTGAAGTACCTGAGAACCTTAACCTGAGTGGCTTAGACCTGGGAAGTGCACGCAACTCAGGGCCCATCTTAGTTCCCCTGCAGAGCAACCTGGAGCCTGAGCAGTGTAGATCAGGAAATCACACACGCTGTGATTGGGGGCAAACCCAGTGTGGCTGAGACACAGTGAGCACTCCCCACACATAACAATGATATTTGTTTGTGGTGTTCCTCCCTCCCCACAGCACAACTAAACAAGTGAGTCTAAATAAGTGACCACCTTCGCCCCCTTGTGTCAGAGTGGAAATCAGATACTGAAGAGACTTGCAAACAGAGGAAGTAAAAATAAACAAAGAGGGAACTGCTTTGGAAGTGACAGGTGCAACAGATTAAAACCCTGTAGTTAGCACCAACTGCATTGGAAGGGGCTTACAGACCTTGAGAAGAAGTATAAGATGGAACAAGGAACTATCTAAAACTGAACTGATCTCACACTGCCCTCAACAGCTCCAGAGAAATTTCTAGATATCTTTTATTATTATCAATTACTTTAATTAAAATTTTTATTATTAAGTTCTTTATTACTCCTTTAATTTTCATTTTTATAACCTGTTAACTTGAAAAAAAATATCATACTTTTTTTTAAGACCCTACTTTTAAAGTAAATTTCATATATATTTTTTATATTTTTTTTGATTTTTTTTAATATTGTGTTTTTGAGAGTCTAACCTTTATCTGAAAGTTTTAATCTTTGCTTTTGCTTTTCGTATTTGTTATCAATTTTGTACCTTTAATAATAAAATCCTCAGGACTCATTTTTACTTAGAAGTGTGATTACTGGCTTGATTGCCCTCTCCCCCTTTTGACTTTCCTTTTCCTCCCCCAGATCACCTCTATCTCCTCTTTCCCACTTTTCTTCTCTACCCAACTCTGGGAATCTCTTTGGGTGTTCTGGGCTGTTGAGAACACTTAGGGAGATAGATCTGTCTCTACCCTTTTGATTCCTCTTCTTCTCTTGCTCATCACCATCTCCTTCCTCTCTCTTTTCTTTTATATGTAACTCTATGAACCTCTCTGAGTGTTCCAGACAGTGGAGCGCACATACGGAATTGCTTACTGGCTAGATTGCTCTCTCCCCTTTTGATTCCCAATCTTCTCGTCCTGGTCACCTCTATCTCCCTCCTCCCTCTTCTCCCCTCCATGTAAGTCTGCAAACCTCTCTGGGTGTCCCTCATTGTGAAGAATCTTTTCTCCATTAACCTAGATGTTTTATCATTGGTGTGGTACAGATGAAGAAGTCTTGAAGCTACTGTAAGAATAAGACTGAAAACCAGAGGCAGGAGGCTTAAATCCAAAACCTGAGAATACCAAAAAACTCCTGACTCCAGGGGACATTATTCGACAATAGCTCATCCAAAAGCCTCCATACCTACACTGAAACTAAGTTCCACTCAAGAGCCAGAAAGTTTCAGAGCAAGACATACCAAGCTAATTCTCCAACAGTGCAGAAACATAACCCTAAGCATTAAAATACAGGTGGCCAAAAGTCACACCAAACCCATAGACACCTCAAAACTCACTTCTGGGCACTTCTTTGCACTCCAGAGAGAAGAGATCCAGCTCCACCAACCAGAACACCAACGCAAGCTTCCCTAACCAGGAAATCTTGACAAGCCACTCATCCAACCCCATCCACAGGGAGGAACCTCCACAATAAAGAGGAACCACAAACTTCCAGCATACAGAAAGGCCACCCCAAACACAGCAATCTAAACAAGATGAAAAGACAGAAATATTCAGCAAGGAAAGGAACATGATAAATGCCCACCAAACCAAACAAAAGAGGAGGATATAGGGAGTCTACCTAAAAAAGAATTCAGAATAGTGATAGCAAAAATGATCCAAAACCTTGAAAAAAAAAATGGAGTTGCAGATAAATAGTCTGGAGACAAGGATTGAGAAGATGCACGAAATGTTTAACAAGGGCCTAGAAGAAATAAAAAAGAGTCAATCAATAATGAATAATACAATAACTGATATCAAAAACACTCTGGAGGGAACCAACAATAGAATAACAGAGGCAGAAGATAGGGTAAGTTAGGTGGAAGATAGGATGGTGGAAATAAATGAAGCAGAGAGGACAAGAAGTTAAAAGAAATTAAGACAACCTCAGAGACTTCTAGGACAATGTCAAATGCCCCAACATTGGAATCATAGGAGTCCCAGAAGAAGAAGACAAAAATAAAGGTCATGAGAAGATATTTGAGGAGATAATAATTGAAAACTTCCCTAAAATGGGGAAGGAAATAGCTACCCAAGTCCAAGAAACCCAAAGAGTCCCAAACATGATAAACTCAAGGCAAAACACCCCAACACACATATTAACCAAATTAACGAAGATCAAGCATAAAGAACAAATATTAAAAGCAACAAGGGAAAAACAACATATAACACACAAGCAGATTCCTATAAGGATACCAGCTGATCTTTCAATAGAAACTCTTCAGGCCAGATGGGAATGGCAGGACATACTTAAAGTGATGAAAGAGAAAAACCTACAACCCAGTTTACTTTACCCACAAGGATTTCATTAAAATATGAGGGAGAAATCAAAAGCTTTACAGACAAACAAAAGCTGAGAGAATTCAGCACCACCAAACCAGCTTGTCAACAAATGCTAAAGGATCTTCTCTAGACAGAAAACAACAACAACAAAAAAAAGCTTTATAAACTCTAACCCAAAACAACAAAGTAAATAGCAACTGGATCATACTTATCAATAATTACCTAAATGTAAATGGGTTGAATGCCCCAACCAAAAGACAAAGACTGGCTGAGTGGAAATAAAACAAGATCCCTATTTATGCTGTCTATAAAAGATCCACCTCAAAGCAAGGGACACATACAGACTGAACGTGAAGGGCTGGAAAAAGATATTTCACTCAAATGTAGAACAACAACATAAAAAAGCAGGAGTAGCAATACTCATATCAGATAAAACAGACTTTGAAATAAAAGCTGTGAAAAGAGACAAAGAAGGACACTACCAAAAGATCAAAGGATCAATCCAAGAAGAATATATAACAATTATAAATATATATGCACCCAACCAAGGAGTACCACAATATGTAAGGCAAATGCTAACAAGTATGAAAGGGGAAGTCAACAGTAACACAATAATAGTGGGAGACTTTAATACCCGACTCACATCTATGGATAGATCAACTATACAGAAAATTAGCAAGGAAACACAAACTTTAAATGATACAATAGACCAGTTAGACCNCATCTGGAAGTGCACAGTTCATGTATTGCTGAAGCCTGGCTTGGAGAATTTTGAGCATTACTTTATTAGCGTGTAAGATGAGTGCAATTGTGTGGTAGTTTGAGCATTCTTTGGCATTTCCTTTCTTTGAGATTGGAATGAAAACTGACCTTTTCCAGTCCTGTGGCCATTGCTGAGTTCTCTAAATTTGCTGGCATATTGAGTGCAGCACTTTCATAGCATCATCTTTAACCTCCAATTGAAATGAGTAAATTAATTTAAAAATAAAGTAAAAAAACCCTTTAAAAAAAAAAGAAAAGAAACAAAAAAATAGAGAAAAGTCAATAAAATCAAAGGTTGTTTTTTTTTTTAAATCAAGGACTTTGATAAATCTTTAGTGAGGCTGATGAGAGAGACAGAAAGAGAGAGATAGAATATGCAAATTTACAAAAATCAAGAGTAAAATAGAGGAAGCATCACACAATTATGAAATATAATGTTACGAATGACCCTTTAGTGACAAATTTTACAACTAAGATGAAATGAATAAAATCCAGGCAAGACAAATTTTTAGCAAGAATGATTCCAGATTAGTGTAAGAATCATAATAGGTATACAAAACTAAATGGATTGAATTTAAAGCTAAAATACATTTCGACAGGAAAAAACACCCCCACATGATGTCACTGGTCAGCTCAATCAAATATCTAAAGACAAATGACACTGATCCTACACAAACTCTTCAGAAAAGGTAAGACTGGGGATATTTCCCAACTTATACCATGGAGTCAGTGTTACCCTGATAATTAATCCCATGAGCTAAGGACCAATAAATTCATGAAAATATGATCCATAACAAAATATTAGCAGATCCAATTAAAAAAAAAAGAAGTACGTGACCAAGTTGGACATATTTTAGAAATGCCACAAAGTTTGATCAATCAAAAACCAATCCCATATTCATAAATTAAGGGACAAAGCAACTTGAAATAAGAATATTCAGAAAAAAATTCAACACATGCTCAAAATGAATAAATAATTTAGAGAAACTTCCTTAATATGATAAAGAATAGATATGGAAATCTTGCACCTAGCATTGGTAATGGACAGAATCATTTTCCTTAAGCATAACAAATATGACTGTACTCACCAGTTCTTTTTGACATTTTACTGTACCAATGCAATAACTCCAGAAAAGAAGTTGAAAGAATCTAGAAAAGAAAGGAAATCCCTATTTAACCATAAACCTTATTCTCTTTTTATGTAGAAAGTCCTGTGGCACCTAGGTAATAACTACTAGAACTAATAAATGAATTCAGTAGTATTTAAGGATTCTTGATGTATTATAAAAATCAGTATTGACAAATATGATAAATTTGATAAATCCAAAAATAAAGAAAACAATTCAATTAAAATAGCACCAAAGGAATAAAATACCAGTAAATAAACTGAACATGAGAAACATAAGATTTGTACACTAAAATTCTCTAACACATTGTTGAGAAAAATTAAAGAATCTCTAGCTTAAAAGGATACATTTATTGTTAATCATGGAAGAAACTTTATAGTTTAAGATCATAAATATCCCCAAAATGATCTATAGAGTTAATCAAATTCTTAAATAAATTCAAACAGGGTTTTATAAAATTAGAAATAAATAATGAAGGTACAGTTTCAGTTCACTCACATATGGTATTAGCTATTATTTGGTTCTAATACTCAGAAAGTTAAGTTGACAGGAGACTTCTAGATAGGGTAGTTGTTTATAGCATCCTAGTGGGCTTCCCTGGTGGCTCAGAGAGTAAAAAATCTGCCTGCAGTGCAGGAGAACAGGGTTTGGTCCCTGGGTAGGGAAGACCTCTTGGAGAAGGGAATGGCTGCTTACTCAAATATTCTTCCCTGGTGAATTCCATGGACAGAGAAGCCCTGGGCTACAGTCCGTGGGGTTACAAAGAGCAGGACATGACTGAATAACTAACAGTCTGAAACAATGAATTTAACTAGACTGTAAAACTCTGGCAAATGAATGTTTTTTGGTTTGTTTGTTTTGTTTCCTATTATTGAAGTATGGACAAAGGCTATATTTCAATCACATATATGATATACATGGTATTATTACTCCAGGATTATGTTATAAAAGTTTAGTCTATCTTTACCTTATCAAAGCATGTCCTAATTTTTTCCTTCTATGCTGTAAATCATTACCGTAAACCAGGATGTAATCAGTAGGCATAAATAAAATATGCTAAGCAGAGTTCAATCTCATTTTGAGAGACTGTTTTTTTCTAATCTTTTAATATATCTACCTTTTCTGCTTCTGTCACTATAATAACAGACACACAGCATAGGAACTTCAAATCATTTCAGCTAAGAGGTAATGTGGAGGATGGCTAATAAAATATCTTAATTAAATAGTTTCATTCTAAAATGCTGCATTAAAACTTAATGTTGTAATTCTGGAGGCTACCATCTTTTTCTACTTTCTTGATGGTGATTATCACTGTGTACCTTCTTGAGTCTGGTTAGAACCAACCTGTGCAGTACAGTCTGTTTTACTGAACAAATGTATGGACCAAGAATTAAGGCACTGGCTCTGCACTTTTGAGTTTTATTTTTTCTCTCATCAACCAATGAATATATGTTATAACTGCAGCTTTACAGATAAGAAAACTGAGACTTAGACAACTAACTTGTAAGAGTTAAATTTAACAAGTAATTTATTATTATTTAATAAAACTTAACAAGTAACTTATTACTTGTTAACAAATTTAACAAATAACAGGCCCAGTTGGGCTTACATAAAAATGTGAACTCTTATATAACACTAACCTTTATGAATGGTTGTTAAATCCAGATACATTTTAATGTATAAAATAAAGAAATATTCTTGAATTTCACCTTAGAAATCCACTTGGAGGTTTCTCATTTTTCCAATCTTGTCAGGTTTCAATTCTAAAATCTCAGTTATTGGAGTTACTTTTCAGTGATTTTTCTTTCCAACCCAACTAGCCAAGAAAGACCTTGATCTTTTAGATACTCAGTCACTAACATTTCTGAATTTTTCTATTTTTTTTATTAGATTACCCATTTACAATGTTCTCCAAGTTCCTCTAAAGGTGCTTGTTGACCTAAAAGTGAAAGATTTATAAAAATAGTTTATTTTATATCATAATTTAATATAGATAAGAATATTGCTTAAGTGAAATTATCCAGAAAGAACATAGAGAGCTGACATTTTGGTAATTAGATCCTAAAATCTACCTTCAATATAAGAACAAGAACAAAAATTTACTCAAGTGAGCAGTCCTAGTGGAAGGAAAAATAAATCTCCTTGTAAATGTCAAAATACAAGATACAGAATTATAAGACATTTAGTGGTTCATATAGTTCCTCTTCTGGCCCATAAGGAAAAGTCAAAAATAAATTGGATAAAATATTGGTGATTATTTTAGTAACAGCTGCAGATATTATCAATTAAAGCCCAACCTTCAGTATATTAATTATGTATCATATTAAATCATAAATTTTTACTTGCAAGTTATATGGATTGCTTCCACAGCCTTTGATACTAGAACCCAAAGTGGGCAGTTGAGCAAACATTTTAAGCTTAATAACAAATTCAGGTTTAACATTTTTAAAATGTAGCTGATGATATTTCTCCTACTCTAAAATTATATTAGTTATTAAATATCCCAGCTGGCAGCTAAAATTTAGTTTTGAAATAAAAACATGTATTTTTTATATGATTAATAATCTTAAATGATGGAAACTTACCAACAACCTTAGGAAGATGGGAGAAATTAATGAGAGAAGGAATTTACATGCCCACAATTACTAATGGATACCAATACTTGGTAGTTTTTACTTGCCAGAATAAACAATGAGAGAGAAAAATTTACTGCTGAGGTGAAGAATGGCATTAATCATTTTTTAAAAGACTCATAAAGCATCAAAAAATTAGCTTTCTAATCAACATTTAATGGGGACATTCCATATTTTATTTACTCTATAAAAAGAATCACAAAGTTAAAGAACAAATTAAAGCACTAATTGAGTAATTTACTTATTTAGTTCAGAACATGCTAACCATGTCAAAAGTCTCATGGGATACTGGATNATCATTTTTTAAAAGACTCATAAAGCATCAAAAAATTAGCTTTCTAATCAACATTTAATGGGGACATTCCATATTTTATTTACTCTATAAAAAGAATCACAAAGTTAAAGAACAAATTAAAGCACTAATTGAGTAATTTACTTATTTAGTTCAGAACATGCTAACCATGTCAAAAGTCTCATGGGATACTGGATGCTTGGGGCTGGTGCACTGGGACGACCCAGAGGGATGGTATGGGGAGGGAGGAAGGAGGGGGGTTCAGGATGGGGAACACGTGTATACCTGTGACGGATTTATGTTGATATATGGCAAAACCAATACAATATTGTAAAGTAATTAACCTCCAATTAAAATAAATAAATTTATATTTTTTAAAAAAAGAAAAAAAGTCTTATGGAGTCTAGATTGACTGCAACAAAGAAAAGGAAAAAAAATCATTGTAGACAATTAAAATGTATCATCCTCTCATCTTATTCTTCTTCCAAAAAGACATCATTGATCAAACACATTTAAAATTTTATAAAGTCAAATTCCCCACCAAGAAAACAACAAATTTATAGTACCAAAAGTTTATGCAAGTGCTCATTTTCTTCCAAATGCTCATTAACATATGATGTAACCAAAATAATTTGTGCCCTGGTGGCTCAGACAGTAAAGTGTCTGTCTACAATGTGGGAGATGTGGGTTCAATCCCTGGGTTGGGAAGATCCCCTGGAGAAGGAAATGGCAATCCACTCCAGTACTATTGTCTGGAAAATCCCATGGACAGAGGAGCCTGGTAGGCTACAGTCCATGGGATCGCAAAGAGTCGGACATGACTGAGCGACTTCACTTTCACCATATAGTAAATAAAATATGAGATTGTTAAGCTGTTTTAATATTTCATATTGGTCATCAGTTCAGTTCAGTCACTCAGTCATGTCTGACTCTTTGCGACCCATGAATCACAGCATGCCAGGTCTCCCTGTCCATCACCAACTCCTGGAGTTCACTCAAACACATGTCCATCGAGTTGGTGATGCCATCCAGCCATCTCATCCTCTGTCATCCCCTTCTCCTCCTGCCCCCAATCCCTCCCAGCATGTTTTTTTCCAATGAGTCAACTCTTCACATGAGGTGACCAAAGTATTGAAGTTTCAGCTTTAGCATCAGTCCTTCCAAAGAGCACCAGGACTGATCTTCTTTAGAATGGACTGGTTGGATCTCCTTGCAGTCCAAGGAACTCTCAAGAGTCTTCTCCAACACCACAGTTCAAAATCATCAGTTCTTCTGGGCTCAGCTTTCTTCACAGTCCAACTCTCCCATTCATACATGACCACTGGAAAAACCATAGTCTTGACTAGACGGAACTTAGTCGGCAAAGTAATGTCTCTGCTTTTGAATATGCTATCTATATTGGTCATAGCTTTCCTTCCAAGGAGTAAGTGTCTTTTAATTTGATGGCTACAATCAACATCTGCAGTGATTTTGGAGCCCAAAAAAATAAAGTCTGACACTGTTTCCACTGTTTCCCCATCTATTTGCCATGAAGTGATGGGAACAGATGCCATGATCTTTGTTTTCTGAATGTTGAGCTTTAAGCCAACTTTTTTCACTCTCCTCTTTCATTTTCATCAAGAGGCTTTTTAGTTCTTCTTCACTTTCTGCCAAAGGGTGGTGTCATCTGCATATCTGAGGTTATTGATATTTCTTCCGGCAATCTTGATTCCAACTTGTGCTTCTTCCAGCCCAGCGTTTCTTATTATGTACTCTGCATAGAAGTTAAATAAGCAGGGTGACAATATACATCTAAATTAAAAAAATATTTTAGGCATATTTTCTTAGATGTAACACTGTGCTAAATTACAAAAGGTGAGTGAAAACAAATTATCAATATTAGATATAAATTTTATTAGATCTCAAGTAAAATCAATGTTCTATAGCTACTAAATTTGCATTTAGGGGCTATAAATTCTACTGGTTAAACAACATTGGGAGAGTCCTTGAAAATGTAACTTACTAAAGTGAAATGACATAAAATAGAAAATCTAAGAGCCTCTGTGATATAAATNTAGATATAAATTTTATTAGATCTCAAGTAAAATCAATGTTCTATAGCTACTAAATTTGCATTTAGGGGCTATAAATTCTACTGGTTAAACAACATTGGGAGAGTCCTTGAAAATGTAACTTACTAAAGTGAAATGACATAAAATAGAAAATCTAAGAGCCTCTGTGATATAAATGGAGATACATTGTTCAGGCTGATTATTTTCAAAGATACTGTTTTTTTCTTTTTTCTTTTTTTTTTTTTTGCAATTGCAGTAGCTACTGAAACTACTGTCACCCCTACAACTTCCAACTTTCAGCTCCTCCAATAGTTGCTTCAGCTGCAGAAAGTCATTCCACTCAAGGGTGTGTCCTTGCCTGGAAAACCTTTATCCAATGATCAATTACTGGGGGCTTGGGGATAATGGTTCTGTCATTTGGCCTAATATTAGACAACTCTAATAAACCATTTTAATACCAGATATTTCACTGTCTAACCTAAGGTTGAGGTCAGATTTTACTTCTCTACCTAAATCTTTTTGTTTATTTGTTTTATTTTTTTTCCTACTCCCTTCCACAGGGATTGCTACTAAGGATTGCTCTTGCAAATAAATACTCTGTACAGTAAATCTATCCAAGAGTCTGCTTTCCGAAGAAGCTACGATGCCGTGACCTTATATGTACTGAGGAAATTTAATTTATTATTATTTGTAAAAGCCTCCTTCCAATGAGAATTTCAGGTGCAGATGATTCTTATAAATTCTGTCATGCAACTACAACAACAAAAAAAAATAGCCCTAATCTGAGTTAAATCTTTCAAAAAAATAAAGAGGTGAAAAATATTATGAGGCCAGCATAAATGCAACATCAAAAACTGACAAAATTTTTTTTAAAAAGACTAATATTTTTATTGAAAATAGACTTCTTTATCAAATATAAACAAATCAAATCTATCAATACATACTTGACAACACATTATTGTGAGGTTTCTACTAGTAACATGAAATTGGTTTATCACTTGAAAGTCAATTAATAAAATTAACTGCATTAGTGACTAGAGAAAAATATAATAATCACATTGCTAAAACACATTTCAGAAAATTCAACAACTATGAAAACTTATATTCCATTACTTTAAAGATTATTAAAGAAATACAGCTTTAAAATTGTGTATGTAGTGACATAATTATAGAACATTAAGAACAAGAGAAAATAGAAAGTCCAAATGTAGGCTCACAATTCTACAATTTTTAATATTTTAATGATCCAAAGCAACTTTATGAGCAAAGGAAAAGTTTTCACAAATTGGTGATAGTAAAAATGGATATTTATATGGGCAAAAAATGAAACATGCTATGTATGTATCTCATACGGTACATAAAAAACAATTGAGATATAGTATTAAAAAGTAAGTACTTCTCAGGAGGTGCTGGTGGTGAAGAGCCTATATGCCAGTGCAGGAGACATAAGAGATGTGGTTTTGATCCCTGGGTTGGGAAGATCCTCTGGAGAAGGGCATGACAACCCACTCCATTATTCTTGTCTGGAGAATCCCATGCACAGAGGAGCCTGGCAGGGTTCAGTCCATGGGATTGCAAAGAGTCAAACACGACTTAAGTGATTGAGCACACGGCACACATAAAAGTCTTGAAGAATTTGGTAAATGTCTTAATGATGAGTGTAGGCAACATCTTCTTAAATAAGCCATAGAAAACAATAAACATAGAGGCTTAAAATGCGTGATTATGTTTAATCGAATATTCTAAATTTTGTTCATTAAGAAGTAACATGAATATAATTAGTAAAGAAGCTAAATATAAAATAAAATATTAACAATACATATATTTACAAAAGCTATTACGGGGTGGTGATGGTTTAGTCACTAAGTCACGTCCAACTCTTGCCACCCCTTGGACTGTGGCCCAGCAGGCTCTTCTGTCCATCAGATTTCCCAGGCAAGAATACTGGAGTGGGTTGCCATTTCCTTCTCCAGGGGATCTTTCTGGCCTAGGGATTGAACCCATGTCTTCTTCAGTGCCGAGCCACCAGGATGCTCCAAAATTATTATACTGAGACATGGAGAACTCACAATTCAATAATACAAGATAAATTGTCCAATAAAAAGAGAGGTTAAGAAATTGAACAAACACTTTTCACAGAGGAAGTTATATAGATCATCAATGAGCACATGGAAAAGTGTTTAATATGTCTCATCAGAAAAATGCAGAGTAAACTACAATGAAATGCTATTTCACATATACTAGAACAAGTTAAACTAAAAATCACAGAGCCAAATGCTCAACAGTGTCGTGCTATAACCAATAAAATGTCTCTGCGTGTATTGCTTGATAGAGTAGCCAGTTGCTACTTGTGGCCATCCAGCACTTGAAATGTGTCTAGTGTGACTGAAGAACTATTACTTAGATATAATCATTTTAAATTTAATAGCTATGTATATATACTGAAGAAAATACGGTTCTAATACATTGTATATGAGAAGGGGCAACTGTGCAGTCACTTTGGTAAACATCTGATAGGATCTAATAAAAGCCTACTAGACATTTAGTTAACATCAATATAAACATTAATTTTACAAGATGACCAAAAATGCTTGAACAGAATACCTATATCAACTTATTACATGATAACCTAAACTGGAAAAAAAAAAATCACCCAAATGCCCATGAAGTAGTAAGTGGATAAAAGACTCTGATATGTTCATACAATGGCATACTACTCATCAAGCATGAAGTATAAAGAAAAACATAGACAAATTTCAAAAATATTACACTAAGTAAAAGAAAACTTAGAGGGCAATGCATAGAATGTGTATTTTATAAGATTCATTTTATATGAACTTCTAGAATACACAAATTTAATACATTGAAAAAATAAAACAGGTTTGGGAGTTAGAGACAAAGATTTATTGAAAAATGGTGTAAGGAAATGTTATGAGGAGAGGGTAAGTTTCTGAATCTCAATAGATTTTTGGAGCTGGGTATCCATTTTTTTCAGGACTCATTAAATTATACACTTAAAGTTGGATATTTCATTATACATAAACTTTAACTCAAGCAAAGCAAAAACAGAATTTTAAACAAAGATAAAATGTTAGTTAATGATATGTGTGGAGAAGTATTTTCATGGAAGTTTGCTGTTAATTGTAGTTTAAGAACATATAAAGATAGATGAATTAATGTGAGAAATTAAGTATGATTGTTAGTGATAAAATCTAGATGTAGGTATCTGAGTGCCCAGTATAACATTTTTCAGTTATTATGAATATTTGAAAATTTTCATAATGAAATGCAAAAATATTAAGCCCCAATATGTATATATACATAATGTAATCTTTTAATAATTACATTTTGAAAATTCTACATTTCTTATCACTCAAGAACAACAAGATCTCCTAATCTGTGAAACAATTTTTGAATTAATTTTTTTCTAAGGAGTTGGACCATGAAGAAAGCTGAGCACTGAAGAACTGATATTTTTGAACTGTGATGTTGGAGAAGACTCTTGAGAGTCCCTTGAACTGAAAAGGGATCCAACTAGTCAATCTTAAAGGTAATAAGTCCTGAATATTCATTATAAGGACTGATGCAGAAGCTGAAGCTCCAATACTTTGGCCACCAGATGTGAAGAATTGAGTCATTGGAAAAGATCCTGATGCTGGGGAAGATTTAAGGCAGGAGGAGAAGGGGAGGACAGAGGATGAGATGGTTGGATGGCATCACCAACTTGATAGACATGAGGATGGCATCACCTACTTGATAGACATGAGTTTGAGCAAGCTCCAGGAGTTGGTGATGGATAGGGAAGCCTGGGGTACTGCAGTCCACAAGGTCACAAAGAGTTGGACATAACTGAGCGACTGAACTACTACTAAGGAATGTATGTCAAAATAATTACTTGAATTACCAAGACCTTAGAATACCTTTTTATTACTCGTTAGTTTGATCTGTAGTAGAAAATGCAATATGAAGAGTATATTTTTTATGATGGGATGATGCAGTAATTGTATGGAGATTGCATAAGGTTTATTAGATACTTAGGTTAACATTCAGTTCAGTTCAGTTCAGTTCAGTCACTCAGTTGTGTCCAACTCTTTGCGACCCCATGAATTGCAGCATGCCAGGGCTCCCTGTCCATCACCAGCTCCCAGAGTTCACTCAAACTCATGTCCACCAAGTCAGTGATGCCATCCAGCATCTCATCCTCTGTTGTCCCCTTCTTCTCCTGCCCCCAATCCCTCCCAGCATCAGGGTCTTTTCCAATGAGTCAGCTCTTCACATGAGGTGGCCAAAGTATTGGAGTTGCAGCTTTAGCATCATTCCTTCCAAAGAACACCCAGGACTGATCTCCTTTAGGATGGACTGGTTGGATCTTCTTGCAGTCCAAGGGACTCTCAAGAGTCTTCTCCAACACCACAGTTCAAAAGCATCAGTTCTTCTGGGCTCAGCTTTTTTCACAGTCCAACTTTCACATCCATACATGACCACTGGAAAAACCATAGTCTTGACTAGACGGGACTTTGTTGGCGAAGTAATGTCTCTACTTTCGAATATGCTCTCTAGGTTGGTCATAACTTTCCTTCCAAGGAGTAAGCATCTTTTAATTAACATTATGAATTATCAAAGTAGATGAAATTCTGGTGGATGTTTGACCACCTACAATTATTTCAAATCGCAAATATAAAATTATGTATATTTTAAATGAAGGCAATTAATACAAATACTTCTAAAGAGGTAAATTTTATGAGGATCAATACTAGATTTTCTTGTTTGAAACTTTTAGATTCAAAGTAGTTTTAGATTTTTTATGATAAAATAATCATTGGAAAAACTAAAGGATACTTAACAACTCACACTAGCTTGAGATATTGTATTCAGTAAATAATTTAAAGACATTGAGAGACATATAAATAAAAGCAAATAAATGAAAACTCAGAACTCATTAAAAAAAAGATTGATGGAACCTAATTTACTTTATTCAAAGAAGTAAATTACCACTGCCAATGGATGTTTTAACAGCCTTGATAATGGAGTGACTTTTATAGAAAATATAACTATACTATGTCATATTAAGTGGATAGTGTATCCTTCTGCAATATAAATGAAAGCACCATAAATCAGATATAGAATGTTTAATTTGTCAGTGATCTAAGAAGACCTAGAATAAAATATTGTTGTGTCATATTTTCAAAGTTCTCTATCTATTTATGTAGCTGAGCTTAAAAACTAAAAACTTTTATCTTTTTTTGTCTTATGGTGAAATCACTGGGTCATGGTGCATAATGTAATGCAAGACACTTCCAAGCACGATAGGTTTAGACAGTAAGTGTCAGAATCCTATTATACTTCTGTACAAAGCATGAATTATTAATGGTGCACCACTAATTACAATGATTGAACATATGTGAATATCAAGTGGGTTCTTTGTGAGGAAGTTATATTTTCTAGGCAAGAATAAACATAAACTGGAAGTTCCAATAATATAGACACTTTAATGTATAAATATACTTTTAGGCTAGCCATGATTTTAATTGCTAAGAATTTCTGCAAACCATACCATAAGATAAAATATAATTTTTTGTGAATGTAGTTTAGAGACACTATATAGTATAACTTTGTAAAAGAGATGACAAATGTGTCATTATTTTCCAATGATTATCTACTGCAAAAATGAAAGATAATCAATGAAAAATCATCAGAATATGGAAATTAACTTTTCTGGGTGGCCAGTTATAACAAAATGTTCTAAGGTGATGAAAGAGACAATGTTCTTATGTCCTGAAAATTACTTCAGACAATGAATAAAATAAGAAATAAGAATGTAAATATCATCTATAATCCTAAATTATAAGTATTATCAAATGTAATTTACATCATCATGATGTGAGATGAGTAAACATTGCAGACCACTGAACTCAAAAAGCACTGGCAGAGAAAAGGTAGTGCAGCCTAAATCCAACCATTTCTTGTTAACATAATAGGGACAGCAGTTCCAGCTGGTAATGAGATTCCCCTGCACCTCACTTGGCATCATGGAATAACATACTCAGGGAATGAAGGTGAGAGTCAGGAAAAAATAAATCAGAGGAAGAATGTTCAAACTCCAACTCCCCCCCAAAAGGCAACTAAGCTAAGCAAATAAAAAGTGTAATTATATATATCACTCTGCACATATTTCAGTACTGAGAAGAACACAAGGCAACATAAAAAGGTGGAAAAAGTGCTGGCAGTGTTCAGGGAAAGAAATTAGAGGATGATAAATTATAACAGAAGTGTTTATACGGGAAGCATCTTAAAGAGAACACTAAAAGCAATGACAAAGGGGGAAAACTGGACTTTATAAAAGGAGCAAAGTGCTTTGGGAATGATTACACTGTTACCAAGGCTTATAGAGAAAATAATAGCTATGAAAAATGATGTTTGAACATCAATATTTTTTAGTATTTAGGCTAAGAGAATGAGAAAATAGAAAAAGAAAACTGTATAAACATATAATTGTTAAAAACCTTCCCCAATAAAATGAATCGAAATACTGAGGAGTTGTATGATATCTATGGATAAGTTGACAGAATTACTATCAACAATGAGCTCTACCCTAATTAGAATCCCAGAGGACAAAGAAAAGGAATATTTTTTCATCTAAACAATCAGGCTGGTGACAGGCCAACAGTTTTCTCTAAGCCACATTAAAATCATGCCTGTAACATCTTCAGGGGGAAAAAAAAAGTATGATCCAGGAAATACTTAAACTATAAATATGACACTGGAATGTAAAGATAATACTTTCAAGTTAATATTCTTCTAAAAATGGTTTCCAGACAAGGAAGAAATGAAGAAGCAAGCAAAAATAATATATGAAAAGAACAAAGGCTGGAAAGATTGAAGGCAGAAGGAGCCAAAACCCTAAGGTTAGTAGATTATGGCCTTTTTTAGGTTTTCCCTCGTGGCCTAGATGATAAAGAATATGCTTGCATGCAGGAGACTGTGTCAGTCCCTGGGTTGGGAAGATCCTCTGGAGAAGGTAATGGCTACCCACACCAGTATTCTTGCCTGGAGAATTCCATGGAGAGAGGAGCCTGATGGGCTATAGTCCATGGTAGGACCTGTTGACAAGTTCATCCACACCTGTCCATCCTCTTTTCTGGGGAAAGATTATTTTCATTGCTCTGAAATACAAGAGAGCTATGTTGTTTTCCAGTAGTCATGGATAGATGTGAGAGTTGGACCATAAAGTAGGCTGAGAGCCAAATAATATATGTTTTCAAATTGTGGTGCTGGGGAAGACTCTTGAGAGTCTCCTGGGCTTCAAGGAGATAAAACCAATCAATCCTAAAGGAAAACATATTGAAGAACTGATGTTGAAGCTGAAGCTCTAATACTTTGGCTACTTTATGTGAAGAGCTGATTCATTGGAAAAGATCCTGATGCTAGGAAAGATTGAAGGCAGAAGAAGTGGAAGAAAGAGGTTGAGGTGGTTAGACGACATCATTGATTCAATGGACATGAGTTTGAGCAAACTCTGGGAGATAATGAAGGACAGGGAAGCCTGGTGTGCTGCAGTCCATGGGGTTGCAGAGTTGTGCACGACTTAGTGACTGAACAACAATGATAAGCAAAGGTCTCCGGGGAGGATGCCTCTAAATTTCTCTAGAGGAAGTCACTGTTTTTATCTCAATGGATTCAGGAATGTACATAGATTTTCTTTAGAAGAATTTCCTATTTCTGTCTCTCCAGGGCTTTTATATGTCCACAACTCTTACTGCAAAGAGGTCCAGAGTGCATTGTCTTCATGTGTACAAATGCCACAGATTCAAGAATTGACTCCCAATAATGAGTCAATTTTGGAGGCCTATTTTTTCTTCCCATTATTATTGTCTTTTAAGAATGATGATTTTTTAAAATTAGTGGGTAAAGTTTGAATGCAACTTTATTGCACTTTTTAGTTGTTTTAATTGAAGAAAATTAGTGGCAGAAATAGCACCTGGAATCTCTGTTCTCTGTTATGATGTCTATAATTGGGAAAGAAGCATCCAACTCTTTGGAGAAGCCTTGAGGGGATCCCCAGGCCTGACACCCTGCCCATCTCTGTTATATTTCCCAATTGCTGGTCAGTTCTAGAGTAAGTGCCTGAGGCAAATAGCTCATTCCTGTTATTTCATTCTTCAGGTAATTGATATTACATTTTACAATTTGTGCTGTGGTCTCTGTGGAATGATTGGAAAGGATATGAGTCAAGAAGTAGGATCTTGGACCTTCTGTATCACTAGAAACAGGCTTATGCTTTGTTTCTACAGTTACCTTTAATCAACATTATTCAGATTTCTTACTTTGACAATTTCCAACATGAGTTAAAGAGAAGCATTGTATTTTTTTATATATATCATCCTATAAAAATAATTTATAACTAAAAAGGAAAATTTATGTATCTGGAAGCAATTTTTATAGCAGCAGAAAGATATATCATGCTTGTTGTTTGAAAGATATTATGCAGTAAGTGCAGCACACCAATCTCTGCCCGCATTTCCACATTATTCTCTTCCTTCCATGTATGTCTGTATCTCTAAAATTTACTCTTCTTACAAGAAATAAGTCACTGAATTTCAGATCCACCCTAATTCAGTATGATCTTATCTTAACCAATTAGATATTTCAAGATACTATTTCCAAATAAGATTACTCTCCCAGTACAAGGGTTGGGACTTTAGCCTATCTGTTGGGGGTTATAATTCTGTAGGTGTAGGATACACCTACAACAAATCATCATCACTTTAGAATGTTCATAATTTTCAAACACTATACTTATTTTTTTTCACCATTTAGATTATTAAAACTATTGTTGCAGGTTATACAAAATAAGCAACAGGTTACATTTGGTCCTTGGGCCAGAGATTGCCAAACAATGCTCTGAATCAAAGACAGTGATTTCCTTATGAGTGTTTAATTTAAAGAGGAGAATGTGAAAAAATCTGGTCAATTAATTAAGAGAGGAAGAATTCTTAGAAAGGGGTGCTTTGGGGAAAGTTTTCTTCATCTTTAAATGAAGCTAGAAGAAAGGTCTTTTTTTCTTCTGAAGTTTTTGAACAATAATGTGTGAGGATGATAGGTGACTTTGAAGTCAATTGATAGCCTCAAGAAAATTAAGTTGTTGAGAATGGCAAAGCAAAAAGATAGGAACAAAAATCTAAATTTAATGTGAGGTTGCTGACTTTGCCAGAGTAAAACTACCTACCTTTGGATTTCATTTTATGAAAGATCGTAAAACAAATAATTCCTGGAAGAGGGTGTGACAACCCAATCCAATATTGTTCCTAGAAAATCTCATGGACAGAAGAGACTGGTGGGCTCTGCTCCACAGGGCTACAATCCCGAAAAGAGTTGGATACACGTTGAAGCAACTTAACACAGCACAACATAACAATTTGTTACAGAACACCTGTTCTGTAGCAGACACTGACCTAGTCCCTGAAGTGAGATGAACAGAGTGAAGCAGAAAGGACATTTGCTCACTCAAATTGTATTTTTGAGTGGAAGTGAGATTTAAAAATAAAGGAAGGAAGGAAAGAAAGAAAGAGAAAGAGGGAAGGCTGGAAGAAGGAAGGAGCTAGAGATGGAAGAAGTTAATGTCTTCATCTCAAACTTTATTGTGCTTGGAAATCATCCAAATTAGGGACTGAGATTTTCACATGCTCTTAAGATGCTAATTCATATGGTTTGCCAACTACAATTGGAGTTGTAAGCACTAGAGAAAACATGTGAGTAATAAGGATCCTCTGGGATCTGAGAGGATGTGTACCACTTCCTCATATGGTAAATATCTGTTGCTGATCCAGCAGAACATGCAACTTACTATTAATATATGTTTCTTAATATTTCTGCCCTATTAGTGCGATCATCACTAGATTACTTACTGAATTTGGTATGAATGTTTTGGAGTGCTTTTCTCTAAATGCACTATAGATGGTGATTGCAGTCATGAAATTAAAAGACGCTTACTCTTTGCAAGGAAAGTTATGACCAACCTAGATAGCATATTCAAAAACCAGAGATATTACTTTGACAACAAAGGTCTGTCTAGTCCAGGCTATGATTTTTCCAGTGGTCATGTATGGATGTGAGAGTTGGACTGTGAAGAAAGCTGAGTGCTGAGGAAATGATACTTTTGAACTGTGGTGCTGGAGAAGACCCTTGTGAGTCCCTTGGACTGCAAGGAGATCCAACCAGTCCATCCTAAAGTAGACCAGTCCCGGGTGTTCATTGGAAGGGCTGATGCTGAGGCTGAAACTCCAATACTTTGGCCACCTCATGTGAAGAGTTGATTGGAAAAGACCCTGATGCTGGGAAGGATTGGGGGCAGAAGAAGAAGGGGACGACAGACGATGAGATGGTTGGATGGCATTACCAACTCGATGCACATGAGTTTGGGTGAACTCTGAGAGTTGGTGATGGACAGGGAGGCCTGGCATGCTACGTTTTGTGGGGTCACAAAGAGTTGGACATGACTGAGTGACTGTAATGAACTGAACTGAACTGTTGCTGCTGCTGCTGCTGCTAAGTTGCTTCAGTCGTGTCTGACTCTGCCATAGATGGCAGCCCGCCAGGCTCCCCCATCCCTGGGATTCTCAAGGCAAGAACACTGGATTCAGTTGCCATTTCCTTCTCTAATGCATGAAAGTGAAAAGTGAAAGGGAAGTAGCTCAGTCGTGTCCAACTCTTTGCGACCGCATGGACTGCAGCCTACCAACTGATCTGAAATGCATGATATTAGCAATTTTAGATATGGACTCTGATTCTAACCCTACAAAGTCTGAAGGCATCCATAGTATTTTGCCCTGTCTTTCATGACCCACAGAATACTTTTGAAAAACTATATCCCTCTTAATATTTTCAGGTAGACAGTTAAAAAGTTAATGTATTATTTAAAACTGCATTCTTAAAACATGTATTAAAATTGCATTTTTAGAAATTATGATGGATGAGCATAAAACTGTAGATGTTAAATTCACTTGGAATAAAGTTATTATAATTGAGCAAAGAGATGTTTTAAAAATTTCCCCCAAATATATTTAAACATAGAAAATAGAACACTGTAAATGTGCTGCTTCAAGAGATGGAATATATAGTAGCAAGCCCTGGATATGAGCCCTGGATAAAAGGAGATTTTGTTGCCATTAATATTTATGATCATCTCTTTATTTTCAGTGCTTGATTTTTTAGATATCTGTGCAATATATTATAATAAACCAGGACTGATGATAGATACTGCACTTTCTTCTAAAGTGGAATTGTTTTTTTCTTTTAAAAACAATTGGTGAAAAGAAAAATGGGAAAAATAATGTTAGTTCTCAAGTAATATGCTTTTTAAAAGCAAACATGTAAGACACTGTTTTAACATCAACGTATAGAGTTTAAAAGTCATAATTATTAACTTTATAACAGTAAAAAGCCAAGGAAACTAAAAATCAATTACAGTTTTTAGAATACATCATAGAAGAGAGGAAATAAGAGCACAGGAAAAGAATAAATGAAACTAAAATAAAATATTTTCTTATTCTTAGTTTACTTAGAAATAAATGTTTAAAGCAATTTTAGTAGCAATGTAGTAGTAATGTTTTGGTAATTGTAGTGTACAGAGAAGTGAAGTTAAAGACAGCAATGTTATGAGCCATAGTAGAGTATATAGTGCTTTTTGAATTTAGATTATACAAAAATATATAGTCTCTAGCGAAAGCACTAATTGTTTTTTAAAGAAGTAAGATGAATATGACAAGAAAAAGAGATAAAATGGAATCCTATAAATGCTCAATTATAATCATAAAAAGAGGAGAAAGAGATAAAAGAAAGAAAATTATAATGATCAACAAACTGAAAAGTTATAAACATGGTCAGTATTAATATAATTATATCAGCAAATGCTTTAAATGTGAATGACCAAGTTAAACCAGTTGAAAGTCAGGTATCTGGGTGAGTTAAAATACAAAACCCAGCTATATGCTATCTACAATAAACTGCTTTAAATATTAAGACTTGAATATTAAAAGAGGATGAAGATAGCTATACAATGATAACAATCATAGAAATCTAGGATAGCTATAATAATTTCAGATAAAACAGACTTCAGAATAAAATTATCAAGGATAATACATAAATACATCATAATAATAAAAGAGTCAATTCTTTAAGAAGACATGATAATGCTAAATATGTACACAGTTAACAAAGCATCAAAAACTGATAGAATTGAAAGATGATACGGACAAATTCACCATCATACTTAGAGACATTTACACCATCTTTAAGTGACTGTTACCCAGAGGATAAAGAAAATCAGAAAGAATATAGTAGATGAAGCAGTTCTATTAATCGAATTCAATAATAAAAATAATAATCAAATTTATATTTATAGAATACTTCATCCAACAACAGCAGAATACACATTCTTCTCAAGAATGTATGGAACAATCACCAAATAGATCACATTCTGAGCCATAAAACATACATGAACAAATTTGAAACAACAAAGATCATACAAATTATGTTCTCAAACCACAATGGAATTAAACTTAAGATCTATAATACAAAGATAACTTGAAATCCATCTTAGGAAACTAGAGGAAGAAGAGGGTGATAAGCATAAAACAAGCAAAATTAAAATCATAATAAGTAGAGCACAAATCAGTGAGTAGGAAAAAAATAGAAAAAAATAAATAAAAATTATTTTTTTTGAAAAAAATCAATAGAATTAATAAACATCTAGCCAAGTTAACTAAAAAGAAAGGAGAGAAAAACAAGACACAAATTACAAGAATGAAAAATGAAAGAGGGATCATTAGGAGTGCCCCTGTGAACACTTAGATTAAAAAATATTTTGTAGACAACTATGTCTACAATTTTGATAACAGATGAAATCGATTAATTTTTGGAAAGTCACAAACTAGTGAAACTTATATAAGGAAAAATGTAGGTGATAATAGCCCTGTGTTTATAAGACAAATTGAATAGATAATAAGTATTTAAAAAGACAACATATGGCCCAGATTATTTCAGTAATGAATTCTATCAGACATTTAATAATACAAAATTTCTACCATCTCTTCCAGAAAATAGAAGCAGAGGTAACATTTCCTACCTCATTCTATGAAGCCAATCTTATCCCAGTAAAAAGCCACATTAAGACATTAAACAAACAAACAAACATCTTTCATAAAGATGAAAAATCTCTGACAAAGTATTAGCAAATCAAATTCAGCAAAGCATGCTGCTGCTGCTGCTACTGCTGCTAAGTTGCTTCAGTCGTGTCCAACTCTGTGCGACCCCATAGACGGCAGTCCACCAAGCTCCCCCATCCCTGGGATTCTCCAGGCAAGAACACTGGAGTGGGTTGCCATTTCCTTCTCCAATGCATGAAAGTGAAAAGTGAAAGTGAAGTCGCTCAGTCGTGTTCGACTCTTCGCGATCCCATGGACTGCAGCCTACCAGGCTCCTCAGTCCATGGAATTTGCCAGGCAAGAGTACTTGAGTGGGCTGCCATTGCCTTCTCCTCAGCAAAGCATAGTAAGACTGTAAATCACAATCTAGTTGGATTTATTCTAGGTGTACAAGGAAGATTTGTATGGTCTGAATGGTTGTGTTCCCCATCCCCTCAGATTCATATAGTGGAATATCAATGCCCAGTATGATGGTTTTAGGAAGTAGGGTCTTTGAGAGTGATTAAATACTGAGACAGAGCCCTCATGAATGAGATAAATGCCCTTATAATAAAAGAAACTCAAGACAAATACTGTGTTTTCACTTACTTGTGGAATCTGAAAAATAAAACAAGTGAACAAATAGAACAAAACAGAAAACAAATAGAGCAAAACAGGAAAAGATAAACACAGAGAACAAACTAACGATTATCAGAGGGTAGAGGGAGCTAGGTGAGGAGCAAAGGGAATTAAGAGGTACAAACTGCTAGGTGTAAAATAAATAAATTACAAGGATATAATGTGCAGCACAAAAAGTGTTAGTCATTTAGTAGTGTCTGATTCTTTGCAACCCCATGGACTGCAGCCCCACACAGGGTCTGTTGAGGTCCTTTAATGGACTGGAACCTGGTGGTCCGGAGTCGACTGATAAGAAAGCAAAGGAGAAAGAGGCTGATATTCCTTGGTTTACGCAGAAAGCCAATAAAGCCCCTGGCATGGGGCTTGCTTGTTCACGAAGGCCTCAGGCACCCTCTTGACACAGAACACCTTCTTGAGAGGATCTTAGAAGCCCGGGCAGGAAAGTGAACCCAGAGGACCTCTGTGCTCCAGTGGATCAGCCTAAAAGAGAGAGAGAGAGAGAGAGAGAAAGCAAGACCTGGGGACCAAAGCTCTGATGGAGCAGAGGTGTTTTAATCAACATGGTGTGGGGATATATACTGTAATTATTCTCAGCAAAGATAAAGATTACAATCCCAGACTTACAAAACATAGGCGATTCATATTAAAGAGAGAGAGAGATGTAAATAATCACTTTTACCGTATGGTTCATAAAAAGGAAGAGGGTGCTTATCACCATATAGAAAAACTAATGAAGGAAATGCCTGGATTCCTCAGCCCCAGGAGAGGCTTGCCTCTCCTCTTAATTTCTGAATATTCAGGAATTAATAAGGAACAGAGAATTCCTGACAGATCCAAAACAGCACACAGGAAGCCTCCTGTTAAATGCTTCCTGACATGGGTTCTCTGTCCATGGAATTCTCCAGCAAGAATACTGGAGTGAGTATCCATTCCCTTCTCCAGGGGTTTTTCCCAATCCAGGGATCAAACCCAGGTCTCTTGCATTGCAGGCAGATTCTTTACTGTCTGAGAATATAGTAAGGATTGTATAATAATTTTGTATGAAGTGTAGTCAATAAAAATAACAAATCTCTGTACTATATATCCCCTTGCTCTGTTACCTAACAGGGCCTGAAGGAAGTAGTTTCCCAGTAGCAAAAAAACACCTAGCACCAAGATCTTAGTTTCTAATAAGATGTTAGTTTATAATATAAGGGTCAGGGTTCCTTGAAGAAATCATTGAATTTAGGTGTGGAGCAAGAAGTGTGTAAGATGAGTGTGGAGCATCTTATAGCAGTAATAAATGAGTATTGGACTATAACTCAGAGCACAGAATAAATATAATACTTATGCAAATAAATTACATACTTAAATAAAACACATACTTTGTAAATAAATTATTAGATTACTATCCATAGAAATCCATAATTATATAAATAAATTATTAAATAGTTAAATGAATGTGAGACAACAGACAAATCTCAAGTGCAAAATAATGCCAAATAAATTATATAGAAACTCTGCCCGAGGAAGAGAAGCATAACTCCCCACTCCTTCAACACTGGCTGAGAGTAATAGCTTCCTTCTAAAGATTACAGTATAGAAAATGGTGGGAAGGGATGAGTAAATTTAAAGTGAAACCTGATAAACACTACCTCAACCAGTCTATCAAGTTCAACAGCAACAGTGATAAATCACATTGCTAGAATACACCTTTGATATGATCTGATGAGAATGGCAGGTTACCTCTGTGTTTTTCTTCCCCTAAACTCATAACCCCAGGCTAATCATGAGAAAAATGCCAAATAAATCTCAATAGAAGAAGAGCCTACAAAGTACTTGACCAATTCGGCTGAAAGCTGTCAAGGTCATCAAAATCAGGGAACCCTAAGAAACTGTCACAACAAAAAGGAGCATAAGGACCCATGACTACTAATGTATTGTATACCCTGGGTGGGATCCTAGAACTAGATTACAAATAAAATTATTTTGCAAAACAAAGATAGTTTTAAGATATACAGAAGAACTAAATATTTTTTAGAAATTAATTTGTGAACCTTTCTCCATTACTTTGAAAAATTACTCAAGCATTTATTATCCAGTACTGACAAGATCATAGAAGGTCAAACCAGAAAATACAGATTCTAATTACAATGCTTTTTCCCATCTCTGATAGTGCATTCTCTGAAAATCAATTTCCTTAACTGTGTCCAAAAAAGTGCAAAAATAAGGCAAAAATGTGGGTATATATATTTTCTTTCTTTGTTCTTTCTATATCATATGAGAGATATAGGTAATTCAAGAGCATATATTTGATTTTGTGTGCATATTTTTTAGTGAGATTCACTGTTAACTCTGTTTCTTCCCAGCCTTATTGAGGTATAATTGGCATAAAACAGTGTATAAGTTAAAGACATATAACATGTTTATTTGATACACTTTTATATTGCAATAAGATTACCACCACAGCCTTAGCTAACACTTCTAGCATCACTTTAAATTACCATATCATTTCTTTTTTGTGGTGACAATATTTAAGATCTATTTGCTTAGCAATTTTTAAGCATGCAAACCCAAATGCAGTGTATTAGATCCCCAGAACTTAGTCATATTCTAACTGGAAGTTTATACCATTTGACCAACCCTTCTTCAATTTTTCCCAGCTACAGCCCATTCTATGACCAATGGGTCAAAAAAGAAATCAAAAGGAAAAATTTTAAAAGAATCTGAAAACAAATGAAAATGCTAACTATAGACTAAAGACTCCATACTTAATAAAGCTGCATGCTAAATTTGAGTTTGTTAGAGAGGCAAAAATTTTCAGTTCAGTGAATATATCACTTTATGTCCAAGATGGACATTAACCACTTCTACACCAAATCTGTCAATGTAAGGCATATATATATATATATATATATATAGTACAGGAAATTATCCAGAGAATGTGAGTTATTTAAGTATGTGCACACAAAATCTAAACAATTTTTTTTAATGTTGCCAACTCTTCCTAATTACACTTGTGTTATATAATCACCCTAAAGTAAGAAACAAACAAACAAAAAACAAAACCAACAAAAAGAAGCCTAATTAAAAAATAATAAAATCTGAAACTAGAATTAACTCTCAGGTCACCAAATTACAGTGTGTTTTAGGTCTATTATTTTTCTACATATGATTTATAATTATAAGAAGTTGCTTCCTCTCTACCAACAAAATATTTTAAAAGTACCTTTATTCCAGTTTAAAAATATGTTGGGTGACTCTTGCTTATATCATTTGAACAGTTTCTCTAAATGTGACCTTTGATTTCAGAAATGGTTGGAATATTATAAGCAAAATCCATCACGCAAGAAACAATATCTCAAACATGCTGTTAACGCTCTATTCACCAACTGTACAATGTCTAGAATGCTACCTAAAACATGCAACAATGTTGAACAATTTTGTGTTGAAATGTTGCTGATTTCCCTTTCCAGGTTTCTGAGCAGCTGACAGAAGAGGGATACAGTTTACACTTTAAAACCCCTTGGTAATTGGAAATGAGCGCTTTGTTGCTCTTGTCATTGGAGCAAGCAGTTTTGGAGTCATTTGGGGCGCCAGATCAATGCCTTTGACAACAAATTGCTGGAAGGAAATTCCCAGCAGTGTTACTCCTGAGCTTCTCTTTTGTTGCCCTAGGCTGTAGTCAAACTTTCTCAGCACTCAACGGGTAGAAACTTCCCCAGTATTGACATTTGTGATGTTGTCATTTAATTATAGGAAATAAGAACCAGTTTCTTACGTTAAGACTGCTCAGGTAAAATGAGCAAGTCAAATGTGAGACTGTTCCCTTAAATTATGGGGAATGACACTGGAAGTGTTAGATGCTCTGTGCTTATAAAAAGCAAACAAGTGGACATATGGTCCATATATGCATCTCTGTTCATCTCCTCTGCCTCCAGTGGCTTTCAGCATGCCTCTGCTGTGTGAACACTGACTTGAGGAAGAGTTGGTCTAGAAATACAGTCTAGAGAAGGGAAATATCTTTTTAAAAGACGTTTATTCCTTCAAGTCCTCCAACTTTCTTGGCAGAAATGCTTAGAAAGTTAGACATTCAAATTAATTGATCAACATTTAGGTAAATGATCTTAAGTTATATTAGCGTTATTGACTGGAGGTAAATCTCTAGTGGTATGTTGTCCTATTCTTACCTAGTTTAACATCAACAAAAATGGCATTGCTGCAATGCTAATCAAATCTACATATTATATGAAATTGGAAGAAGTAATACGTTAAATGACTGAAGCAGGAACTAACCTGTCTTTTAGCTAGAATGATGAGTTGAGTTAGAATTCAATAAGACTAAATGCCAAAGAGACTATACATATACAAATATTTATGTGTATACATATATATGTACTCCATATAGATATATATGTTTACAGGGCTCTATGACAGGAAATCTGGAAAACTCAGCAGTAGCCACAGGACTGGAAAAGGTCAGTTTACGTTCCAATCCCAAAGAAAGGCAATGCCAAACAATGTTCAAATTAGTGCAATTGTGCTCATTTAGAAAAGGCGAAAGCACCAGAGATTAAATTGCCAATATCTGTTGGATCATAGAAAAGGCAAGAGAATTCCAGGAAAAACACTTACTTCTGCTCCATTGATTACACTAAAACCTTTGACCATGTGAATCATTCCAAACTGTGGAAAATTCTTGAAAACTTGGGAATACCAGACCACCTTACCTGCCTCCTGGGAAACCTGTATGCAGGTCTAGAAATAAGTTAGAACCAGATATGGAACACTGACTGGTTCAAAACTGGAAAAGGAGTACGTCAAGGCTGAATATTGTTACCCTGCTTATCTAACTTATATGCAGAGTGCATCATGTGAAATGCCAGACTGAATGAACTGTCCAGATCGCTAGGGGAAATATCAATAATCTCAGACAAGCAGATGACAGCACCCTTATGGCAGAAAGTGAAGAAGAACTAAAAATCCTCTTGATGAAAGTGAAAAAGGAGTGTGAAAAAGCTGGCTTAAAGCTCAACATTCAAAAAATGAAGATCATGGCATCTGGTCCCATCACTTCATGGCAAATAGAAAAGGAAACAATGGAAACAATGAGAGACTTTATTTTCTTGGGCTCTAAAAATCACTGCAGATCATGACTGCAACCATGAAAAGACACTTGCTCCTTGAAAGAAAAGCCATGTCCAACCTAGATAGAGTATTAAAAGCAAAGACATCACTTTCCTGCCAAGAGTCCATATAGTCAAAGGTACCGTTTTTCCAGTAGTTATTTACGGATATGACAGTTGAGCATCAGAGAATTGATGCTTTCGAACTGTGGTTCTAGAGAAGTCTCTTGAGAGTCCCATTGATAGCAAGGAGATCAAATTAGTCAATCCTAAAGGAAATCAACCCTGAATATTAATTGGAAGGACTGATGCTGAAATTCCAATACTTTGGCCACCTGATGCAAAGAACCGATCCATTGAAAGACTCTGATGCTGGAAAAGATTGAAGCAGGATGAGAAAGAGACAACAGAGGATGAAATGGTTGGATGGCATTACCAACTCAGTGAACATGAGTTTGAGCAAACTCTGGGAGATAGTGAAGGACAGGAATGTATTGTGTGTTTCAGACCATGGGGTCACAAATAGCTGGACATGATCTTGAGACTGAACAACAGTTATAAGGTAGAACTAAAGAAGTAAATGTTAATAACAAATAATATATAGAGTAGGAGTGAACTATTGATAAAATGTAAATAAATTTACATGACTTTCCACTTATTCATCAAAGTAATCTTGTGGGATAGTTTATTTATACTAATAGATCGAATTTGAGGATTGCAGTCTCTGCCATGGACAAGGTAACACATTTAAATACAATGTAAGTCTCACTCTGTAAAGTTAAAAAGTTTTCCAGAATTAGTTTTGATCATATATCGACATTTAAATTTTAGCTTTAATATTATAAGAAACAACATGCTACTTCAAAGAATTTTTTGAGTCAGGATATTTTATATGAAGATTGAATTGTTACATAACCATTTTTACATGGAATGTAAGCAAAAAAAAGTGTTGAAGAATGTTAGATTTTTAAATGTCATATAGTGAAGTGTGTACATAGTATGTTATACAAAAGTGGTCTTAATTTCTTTGTAGTTCGTATGAAAATTTTTAAGCACTTTATCATGAATGCCAATTCTTCCTAGAAAGATATTATGAAATACATGACTAAGAAAGAATCTGTCAACAATCGTGTTTGTGATAATATCAGAATAATATTTCTTGTTTACTGACAATATTTTGGGGATAATTATTCTCCAATTTGATACTCATTTCTGTTTTAACTTCTAAGTTTTTAAAAATTGTCTGTTTATGATATTTTTTGTGTTTTATTTTTTATTTGGTAAAACTTTCTTCTGCTGGTTTGAAAATTGTATATATATTTCTCTACTCTATGTATCCCTCTCCACCCTCAATCACTGAATTTTTAAGTTGTCTCTATAGTTTTGTGCTTTCCATAGTGTCATTTAGGCAGCCTTATAGTAGGCAGCTTTTACAGGATGCTCCTTTCATTTAGTAATATGCATTTAAGGGCATTTCAAATGGCTCAGTGATAAAGAATCCACCTGCCAACGCAGAAGACTAGGGTTCGACCCAGGGGTCAGGAAGATCCCCTAGAGTGGGAAATGGCAAACCACTCCAGTATTCTTGCCTGAAAAATCCCATGGGCAGATGTGCCTGGTGGGGTTGGAAAGAGTCGGAAAAGACTCTCTCTCTCTCTCTATCTCTCTCTCTCTCTCTCTCTCTCTCACACACACACACACACACATTTAAGTTTCCTCCATGTATTTTAATTATTTGTTAGTGCATTTCTTTTAGCTCTGAATGATACTCCATTGTCTATATATACACCACAATTTATCTCTTTTCCTCCTGAAGGGCATATTATTTGCTTCCAAGATTTGGCAGTTTTGCACAACACTCTTGTAAGCATGTCTTTGGATAAATATTAAGGAGCATGATAGCTGAATCTCTCTGATGAGAATATGTTTGCATTCCCACCAGCAGTGTATGTGAGTTCCTATTGTTCCACATTTCTGTCAACAGTTGAGTGTTTTCACCTTTCTGGATTTTGGCCACTGTGATAGTCGTGTAGCGGTAGCTCATTGTTTCCATTTTCTTTTCCCTGTGACCTATAACGCGGAGTACCTTTTCATATACCAATTTACCATGTGTACATCTACTTTGGTGAGAGTCTGCTGAAAGGGTTTGGTCCATTTTTTAATCAAGTTGTTTGCATTCTTACTATTGAGTTTTAAGAATTCTTTGTATATTTTGGATACTGTCCTTGATGTCCTTGTGTTTTCTGAAAATATTTTATCCCAGTTTGTGTCTTGTCTTCTCATGCCCTTGGCATTGTTTCTCACAGAGTGGAAACTTATAACTTTACTGAATTCCAGCTTATCAATTTTTTCAGGAGCCAACCAAGCCTTTGGTGTTTTATCTAAAAATGTCATCATCATATTAAAGGCCATATAGACAGATAATTCTATTTTTATGATCATTTCTTATCTCATAGGCACAATGTTAAAATAGTTTAAAATTTAAGAATATAAGTGATTTTTTAAAAAACTGAATTCATCCGTGATTTATATGAGTTTTCTTTATTTTGAATTATAGCATTTAAAAATTCTAGCAACATTTCTCACATTTTCACGTTTTTATGAAGAAGGTCTTGTAGGCCTTGATCTCTTTGACTATTTGCTGGTAGCTTATAAAAGTTTGTGTTTGATTTTGTTGTATGCCACTCCCTAAATTGTTCTTATCCAGGTAAAAGGGGATGAGAGAAACATGAAAGTGTGTACATATTTTGGTGTCATAAATAGATACTCCCATTCAGATGCCTGAAAACCTGAGAGAATTGAAATGTGAAAGCATAGGAAGGCAGAGTGGGTTTTGGCTGCAGTTTCAACTGCTACGAATGAAATCTGTATTAAAAGAAAGCAAGTACTACAAAATATGATCCTCAATTATATAAGTTATCACTTTCCTCTTAGCTCTACAATGTAAGAAGTATTGGTGGGACTCTGCCAAATAGTCTATATCTATTTGTTCATAATGTTGTTCTAACAGTGGAATGGAGTGAATCAACCCTAAGATCGTTGTCACACTCTCCTCATCTGCATTATGTCTTAGAGAAATGTCTTGATATTTTCAGTCTATAGATGGCATGCGTCCCTAGCTGTTGGTAGTAAAATGGGTTCCTGGCCTTTTTATATTTAATTAGTTATGTAAATAATAATTTTAGGGCTAAGAGTTGCTTTAAAGCTGGGCTTTTAAAGAAGTCCTCTCAATTTATTTTTACAAGAAAATGTATTTTTACTAGAAATCAATCAAAAAAATAATAGCTAAGCTCACATTAACCAAAATGATAGGCATGCTTCTTGGTACTTACATTTCTTCCTAATCATTCAGTTTAGATCTGTAACTGAACTGAAAAGACTATCCAGATTTATGATTCTATTATATGAATAGGGAAATTTATTAAAAAGTAGTCAAGAGAATGGAGTTCTAACTGCAACTAACAAAATGACTGAAGTAACAATATAAGTACAGTCATATTCATAGATGCTTTTCTTCAAGATGAAAGTTTGTCTTCGTGAAGCATTCCATTTATTGCTTAAACTTCAAGTTCATGAGAGATTTTTTTATATATAGAAGGGTATCTTCGAATTTCATGCACCTTTCCTGAAATTAAGCACTGCATAAAAACAGTTAACTTATGATCTCCTTTACAGATATATTGTCTTGCATTGCATTAAATTGTCCTTTAAAATAATTTCTAGGCACCTAATATTTATTTGTTAAAAAATGAAAATAGTTTATGACTTGGTGTAATATCATTCATGATATTACATGACAGCAGAATCAGTCATTTTATATAATAATTAATGAATAAATCTTTGATTTTTTGATAGCAAATACTATTTTCTATGGTGCTAGTGGTAAAGGACCCACTTCCCAGTGCAGGAGACTCAAGTGACAAGGGTTCAGTCCCTATCAGTAGGAACCTCTGGAGGAGGGCACAGTATCACTCCAGTATTCTTGCTTGGAGAATCTCATGGACAGAGGAATCTGGTCCATAGGGTTGTGTAGAGTTGGACATGACTGAAGTGAATAAGCACGCACTATTTCCTAATAGTAATTGTTTTAGCATAAGCCAAATAAACTCTATGGGGGCAAAAATTATTTCACTGATTATATATTAGGAGCCTAAAGTAGGAACTGGCACATGATAGCTACTATATGAACGTTTGAAGTCAGAGATGCTGAAAATATTTTCCCATTATGGCGCACTGTTTTTCAGGGATGGATGAACTTTATAAATTACCTAAAATTCATTTCACTAATTGTTAAGCTGTTTTCCTTCAGAAAGCACTTTAGTGAAAGAGAAGGAGAGTCTTCTAAGATAGATGTCAAGAGGTTTGATATGGAAGAACATTATTATTTTCCTTGACTTTAAGCATACAAATAAATTGCCTTTATTCACTTCAGTTAACCCCATACAAAAATTTATCTCAATTAATGTAAGGTTTTTTAAAGATTATTTTACTTAACTTAGAAAAAAAAAAACTTAAAAAGGACTATTTGTCAAATAGTTAAAACTTTTTTCATATTTCACTGAACTGTACACATTCCATATAAAATACATGTCTAAATGTTCTTTTAATTGTTGGTTATCTTATCCAGTTCCAGTTTCATTTGCTTCAACATTTTTACATCATTTCTTAACTTAAATCTTTCTTGATCTTTATCTACTACATGTCCAAATAAAAAATATTGCACATGTTGAAATTAATTTCCTATAACCTTAAAATACATTAGGCTACTTTGAATTTTGAAATTTGGGTGGATGCATGTGTTTTTGCTGTTGGTAAACAGAGTCTTCTTAGTTAAAAAAAATGGATTATAATATTTTCAATACTCTTGGTGAGTTTTGAACTGAAAATTTATTAATTATAGATACAAAACATGCACAAAATATCTGCTGTGGTGTAGGAGTTAATTATTTCAGAATCAGTCAGCCTACTTTTTATATTGATATGTTCACACATTATTATGTTGAGAAAAAGTTTTATTTTGAGACAGTGATAAAATGAAATAAATAGAATCATTCAAAACTCCTTAATACAGGGTTCACATTAATGCCAAATCTATTGTTGCACATATTTAAACAAAATCAGTGTATTAGGTTAAATTATCAGAAGAGAATCTGATTCTAATTTGCATGTAATAAGGAATGTCTGGTCATTCTCCTACTGCACCACTTTAAAATGCCAGAGATATTGCAAATCATATTTTCAAAGACAATGAATAGAGCTGTGTAGGAAAACAGAATTATATGAATCAAAATTTCACACAGTAAATAGCCTTTCTTATGCAAACACTCTATCAGAAGCAGTTTCTTTTCCTGGGGTTATTTGCTGGTTCTAGATGTGGGCTATGTATTGAGCTTCGGCCCACAGATAGAGACAGAGAGCTATGAGTCGGAACAGCAACTTGGAAATTTAAAAAGCTCTAAATGTGCAGCCTGTTTCCCCATGGTACATTTATTCTTTTGAAATCTTCTATAGAAAATGTACGATGGCCTCTCCCTCAACATAGTCACCAAATTTGGAAGCATAGTGAGTGGGAGATCAATGAATAAAGGCCCAGCTTTCTGAAGGGTTGACAAGGCTAGGGAGGGCCAAAGCTGCCAGATTCTCGGTGTGAAACACGTTCAGGAAATAAGAGAGGCAGGTGGAACCTCGTCAGACCTGTAATACAGCACTCTATATTCCAAATGCTCACTGAATTTGGGTAATCAACCTCTAATTCTGCTTATCCAGGGAAATAAAGAGTCGCACTAGAAAATAAAATTACCCAGAGTCGTAATAGTTCCTATACATCCAAACTCTGATACATAGTTAAAACTTGAAGTGCTGTTAAATTAATACTCATTAATATGTTTAAATAGGATAGCGCTTCAGTGTGCATGCTCAGTTGTGTCCTACTCTTTGTGACCCCCCTACTTTTTGTGAGCCCACTAGGCTCCTTTGTCCATGGACTTTTCCAGGCAAGAATATTGGAGTAGGGTGCCATTTCCTTGTCCAGGGGATATTCCTACCCAAGTCTCCTGCATTGGCAGGCAGATTATTTACCAGAAGACGATAGAGGTAAAAACCAAGAATGGATAAAAAGAAAATTTCAAGTTGTTTAATCCTATAAAATTTGTGATATTTAAAACTCACTGGATGAGTTTCACGGTAGACTGAACACATACAAAAACATAACTTCAGTGAACCCAAAGACAGGGCACTAAAGAATACTCAGAATAAAGTACAAAGCGGAAAAAAGAATGAACAAAACATAAAAGAATAGAAAAGGAAGAATTAATCCCACAACAAAACAGAATAAAGTACAAAATTGACACAACTGTCTCAATATACAGAAAACTAAATTTCAAAAATTTGTTCATTTTTTAAAATGAGAAAATTAAAAAATCATTTTTTAAGGTGGACGCTATAATTTTTTTTTTCAGTCGCTCAGTCATGTCCGACTCTTTGCGACCCCATGAATCACAGCAGCTCAGGCCTCCCTGTCCATCACCAACTCCCGGAGTTCACTCAGACTCATGCCCATCGAGTCAGTGATGCNACTATCTACCATACGGCTGGTGTCATTTGCATATCTGAGGTTATTGATATTTCTCCTGGCAATCTTGATTCCAGCTTATGTTTCTTCCAGTCCAGCATTTCTCATGATGTATTCTGCATATATGTTAAATAAGCAGGGTGACAATATACAGCCTTGACGTACTCCTTTTTCTATTTGCAACCAGTCTATTGTAAAATTATTTCATGTTTTTTAATTAAATTTACTTTTTAATTGGAGGAAAAGTGCTTTACAGTGTTGTGTCATTTCTGCTCTCCAACAGCATGAATCAGCTATAATTTTACATATATTCTTTCCCTCTGAGTCTCCCTCCCCTCCCCCAATCCAATCTCTCTAGGTCATCATCATAAAGCAGCAGGCTGGGCTCCCTGTGTTGTGTAGCAACTTCTCACCAGCTCTTTCACACGTGACAGTGTATATATGTCAATTACTTAAAGTTCTCGAGTTAAGAGCATCAAATATCCTCCAGTTAACATGAAAATTAATGGCGAAGTTTTAAATACTTTTCCTCTAAAATTATAAATAAAACAGGAGTTTCACTATCATTCATTCAAGTTAGCATTGTACCTATAGAAGAGAGAAAAACACTATTATTTTTGGCTCTCTAGTTGGGCCTAAGAATTGAGCTGACATAATATGGGATTATAGGGGAAAGCATGCAAATTTTATTGAATTATTTACATTTCAAGGGAGCCTTTACAAGAGAATAAAAACCCAAAGAAGTAACTAGAACAGGAAGCTTTTATAACTTTTAGACAAAGAAACAATAAATCCTTGAAGAACTGACAAGACAAAAGGATTTGTTCTAAGTGTAGCAAATGGTAAAGAAGTAACTGGGAAAATAAGGGTGAGATGGATAATGTTTTTTCATATAAGTGTTCCTCAGTATTCATGGGAAATTGGTTCCAGGACCCCTGTAGACACCAAAATCTGTGATGACTCAAATTTCTTATAAAAATGGTATAATGTTTGCCTATAACCTACCTACTTCCTCTGGTGTTCTTTAAATCACTCCCAGATTAATTATTATATCTTTTACAATGTAAATGATACATAAATAGTTGTAAATAAAATATACGTTGCAATGTAAATGGTTACTGATTATTGACAAATTCAAGTTTTGCTTTTTGGAAATTTTTTGGAATATTTTCCATCTCAAGAGCTGGAATCTATAGATAGAAAACCCACAGATGAAGAGGGCTAACTGTATAACCTTCTTAGCCCTAAATTCTTTTTTGATAAGAATGTCTTCTAACCTCCTGGTACAAGAAGGGTATCTTTCACATGAGAGACTTGTCTTCTGCCCTCAAGAGGAGAAAGAAGGATCAGACTCTCTGTTTCACAGGATATTTCTTTAGTATCTTTAATTCAATATAATTAATATGCCAAAAGTTTTTGGGGTGGTATATTCCACACTCCTTCACACTGGAAGTTCTAGCCAGTGCAATAAGGCAGATAAAATAAAATAAAGACGTGAAGAGTTAGGAATAGGAATTCAAACTGACAGTATTCACTGATAACATGATAGTACAACTAGGCTATCTACAAGCTCCTAAAATTAACATATGAAAGATTGTTGTTTACAAGACATGTATATATATATATATATATATATATATTTCTTTATATTATTAGAAAATAATTGGGAAATGCAATTTTAAAATACCCTGTAATATATATATATATACTATAGTTGTTTCTAGTCACTAAGTCATGTCTGACTCTTGTGACCCCACCAGGGTTCTCTGTCCATGGGATTTCCCAGGCAAGAATATTGGAGTGGGTTGCCATTTTCTTCTCCAATATACATACACTATGCTGCTAAGTCGCTTCAGTCATGTCCGACTCTGTGCGACCCCAGAGACGGCAACCCACCAGGCTCCCCTGTCCCTGGGATTCTCCAGGCAAGAACACTAGAGTGGGTTGTCATTTCCTTCTCCAATGCGTGAAAGTGAAAAGTGAAAGTGAAATTGCTCAGTCGTGTCCAACTCTTAGCGACTCCATGGACTGCAGCCTACCAGGCTCCTCCATCCATGGGATTTTCCAAGCAAGAGTACTGGAATGGAGCGCTGTTGCCTTCTCCAACACATATACTATATATAGTACTAAACTGCCACTATTATCTAGAATTCAAACCAATGAAAGGTAGGTAAATCTCTGCAATAAAAATGACAAAGCATCACTGAGAGAAATTAAAGAAGACTTAAATGAAAATGTATATCATGCTTGGGGCTTTCCAGGTGGTGCAGTGGTAAAGAATCCTCCTGCCAACACAGGAGACTGTGGTTTAATCCCTGGGTCAAGAAGATCTCCTGAAGAAGGAAATGGCAAACTACTCTAATATTAGTGCCTGGGAAATCCCAAGGACAGAGGACCCTGGTAGGCTAGAGTCCATGGTGTCCCAAAGAGTCAGACACGACTTTAGTGACTAAACAACACCATATCATGCTTATACTACACAAGACTCTACATTATGAAGACATCAATTCTCCCAAAATTGTTCTATAGATATAATGTAATTTCAAACAAAATCCCAATAGGTACTTTTTGTTGAGATTAACATTTCCTAGAATTTGTATGAAAGTGAAAGGCAATCTTGAAGGAAATTAATGCTGGAGAACTTATATTATTTAATATCTTGACTTTATAAAAAAGTAGTGTATAAAGTATGGGTAAAAGGATAGACATATAGATCGATAAAATATATTCACAGTAACCCCACTAACCCCCCCATATAATCAGCAATAATATTTATCAAACAGACACACAAGCAAGCAAACACTGTGATTTTTTGGGGAAAGGACTTCATTTTTCAATAAATTATGCCTGAGCAATTAGATATGCGTAACAAAACAGAATGCCTAGCCTCTTTCTTGAAATTTATATTAAAAATAATTTGAGATGATGTACATACTCAATTATATACTATAAAGTTAAGAAAAGAACTCTTTAAGACAAAATAAGGAAGAAAAATATGCCCTTGGAGTAAGCAATGATTTCTTAAACAAAACACAATGTATAGTAAACTATTTTTTTTAAACAACAAATTTTCATTAAAATTAAAAGCATTTTAATCATAAGACAATATTAATGACAAATGAGGCAAGCCAATGCTTGGGAAGATGTACTGATCATACATATATAAGTAAAAGTACACATATATAATACTAAAACAATTATAAAATTAATAAGAAGACGGATAACACAATGATGGACAAAATCTTAAACAAGCACTTTGCAATAGAATATACAAAATAAAAATGAACGTTATTAGTAATGAGAGAAATTCAAATTACTATCATAACACACTTCCACTACACACTGATCAGAATATTTCTGATTAATCTTATAGCATAGCCATGTTCTGAACAATATGAATAATTGAGATACTCCTGCATCATTTCAGTTCAGTTCAGTTCAGTTCATTCACTCTTTGTGTGTTGTGTTCGACTCTTTGTGACCCCATGAACTGCAGCATGCCAGGCCTCCCTCTCCATCACCCAACTCCCAGAGTTTATCCAAACTCACGTCCATTGAGTCGGTGATGCCATCCAACCAGCTCATCCTCTGTCGTCCCCTTCTCCCCCTGCTCTTAATCTTTCCCAGCATTAGGATCTTTTCCAATGAGTCAGCTCTTCGTATCAGGAGGCCAAAGTATTGGAGTTTCAGCTTTAGCATCAGTCCTTCCAATGAACACCCAGGACTGATTTCCTTTAGGATGGACTGGTTGTATCTCCTTGCAGTCCAATGGATTCTCAAGAGTCTTCTCCAACACCACAGTTCAAAAGCATCGATTCTTCATGCTCTGCTTTCTTCACAGTCCAACTCTCACATCCATACGTGAACACTGGAAAAGCCATAGCCTTGACTAGACAGACCTTTGCTGGCAAAGTAATGTCTCTGCTTTTGAATATGCTGTCTAGGTTGGTCATAAGTTTCCTTCTAGGACTAAGCATCTTTTATTTTCATGGCTGCAATCACCATCTGCAGTGATTTTGGAGCCCCCCAAAATAAAGTCAGCCACTGTTTCCACTGTTTCCACTGTTTCTCCATCTATTTAATGGGACTGTAAACTGAAACAAGTGCTCTGGAATTTTATTTGACTATTTGTCTATACGTGTATCTATGCTATACCTAGCAGTTTAATTCCTGAACATATACTCTACAAAAAATGGCATCACATGTTCCTGAAAGACTGATACAAAAGTATCTGCAGCAATGTTATTTACAATAATCCCAAATAGGAAAATATCTAAAAAACATAAAAATAGTTAAGGCTCAATAACTGATATATCCACCCAGTGGAATACGAAAGAACAAACTGCTGACACATTCAACAGTATAAGCACATTTCATAGTGATTGTAACCTAGGAACTGAAATGCATATCCTAGGATTGGCCCCCATTGGATTTTGGAAGCTCATGATTTATATAGCTTTATAGGTTCAAAACTGGAGGGTAGTTTTGCCTCAGTATTAATCATACCTTGAGTTTCAACCATATCTGGTTTACATGATATATAGATGAGACTTTAGACTTTAGAATTGATACCGAAATGAGTTAAAAAGTTTTGAGGCTGTTGGAGTGGAATGCATGTAATTTGCATGCTACAGGGATGAGAATTTTGAGCGGAGTTAGTGGGGCACAGAATGTTATGATTTGAATGTTTGTGTTCCCTCAAAATTCACGTGCTACGTCCAAACTCCTCACTGTGATGGTATTTAGAGATGGGGCCTTAGGAGATAATTAGTTTTGGACGACTGGTTTGATTTCCTTGGACTGCAAGGAGATTAAACCAGTCAATTCTAAAGGAAATCAGTCCTGAATATTCATTGGAAGGACTGATGCTGAAGCTGAAGCTCCAAACTTTGGCCACCTGATATGAAGAACTGACTCATTGGAAAAGACCCTGATGCTCAGAAAGGTAGAAGTCAAGAGGAGAAGATGATGACAGAGAATGAGGTGGTTGGATGGCATCACCAACTTAATGGACATGAGTTTGAGCAAGCTCGAAGAGATAGTGAAAAACAGGGAAGCCTTCTGTACTGCAGCCCATGGGGTCGCAAAGAGTGGGACATGACTGAGCCACTGACAACAACATAAGAATGGGGTGCCATTGATGACATTACTGTTTTTATATAGAAAAGAAAAAATAGAGAAACTGAAGTTCCTTTTCTCTCTGCCATGAGATGACACAGTGAAAAAGCAGTTGTCTGTGAGATAGAAAGAAGGTCCCCTCCAGAACTCAACCACTTGATCTTAGATTTCCACCCTCCAAAATGGTAAGAATAAATTTCTTTTGTTTAAGCCACCCAGTCTATGGTATTTTGTTATGGCAGCCCAAGCTGGCTAAGATAAAACTCATTCATTTATTCAATCTTATGCCAAAGCTTATTATAGGCAGCATCATTTCTATGCTTTGTCTTCAATTAGCAAAACTCTGAGAGAAAAAAAGACTTAAGTATGTAAACTTCCATACTTAGCTGATATCCAAGATCTCATCTTTCACCCTGTGGCTGTGGATTACACACTTCATATACAATCTTAAAATTATGCATGTAAGACAGTCAGTTAGACAAAAAGAGCAGTATTATTAGGATTATATATATTGCATCCACACATGAGGTCAACTATGTCTAAAATAAATAATAAATCTTATTGTTCTAAATGAGTCCAAAAATTAAGTCATTGATTTGGGGTGTTTACATTCCATAACTCTTTCATATCTCTTTTATTTGCTTTTTTTTTGGCATAAAAAGAAATCTTAAATCATTTTTCTTATTGGTTATGTTCTGTGCTGCTATGATAATTTAATTAAATTTACACTATTCTATTAGCAAAATATATCTTACATTTTCACCAGTACTCAATTCAATATTTTCAATGTTCCCATCTCCATTTAATCATCTAACTTTGAGCATGTGTAAGGAATAGTCAAACAATATTTGGCTTCTTAACACAGCTTTCTTCATGGTTGACATAATATCCAAACTGCACCGAAGCAAATATGTACATTTAGTGATTCAGTCAGTTCAGTTCAGTCGCTCAGTCGTGTCCAACTCTTTGCAACGCCGTGAATGGCAGCACGCCAGGCCTCCCTGTCCATCACCAACTCCAGAAGTTTACCTAAATTCATGTCCATCCAGTTGGTGATGCCATCCAGCCATCTCATCGTCTGTCGTCCCCTTCTCCTCCTGCCCCCAATCCTTCCCAGCATCAGTGTCTTTTCCAGTGAGTCAACTCTTTGCATGAGGTGGCCAAAGTATTGGAGTTTCAGCTTTAGCATCAGTCCTTCCAGTAAACACCCAGGACTGATCTCCTTTAGGATGGACTGGTTGGATCTCCTTGCAGTCCAAGGGGCTCTCAAGAGTCTTCTCCAACACCACAGTTTGAAAGCATCAGTTCTTTGGTGCTCAGCTTTCTTTACAGTCCAACTCTCACATCCATACATGACTACTGGAAAAACCATAGCCTTGACTATGGACCTTTGTTGGCAAAGTAATGTATCTTAAGACAAAATATTACAACTACTAAAATAGAGTGTAATTACTAGTTTTCAGTTTAATATCTCTGCTATCATAAAATATAATATTTTTCTGACTATTTTCTTTATTCTTAGCTTAATATGTTGCTATTCTTGTGAGAAAATAATAATGTTTATTTTGAAAACTTACTATGTTGTAGCAATAAATAATTAGTATGAAATATAATATAGACACAATATCATGGGAAACAATGATGATTACATGGAAAGAACAATTTTTTTGGGGGGGAGGTCTATGTTGTGCAGCTTGAAGTTCCCTGCAATGAAAGCACTGAGTCCTAACCATTGGACTGCCAGGGAATTCCTAACAGTACTCTTAGAAGCATAAATTTCCTACTTGAATCTCAGTCCTATTACGTTACTTTGTTCAATCTACTAAATCTTTTCCTTTCTCTAAATTGGGGTAAAAGACATATAATATAGTACTTTTAAGCATGTTTCATCACATATTGAAAAATTTCACCTGCAAATTATATCCATTTAAAAATGACTGCCCATTTTCCCTGTTCCCTACCAATTACCATTCAACTGTTTTTCTATGTTCTTTATTTCTTTAGATGCCTCATGTTAAGTATCGTCATACAGTATTTGTGTGAGATTTCTAAGCAAAGTGCTGAAGACACAGCTTGACTTTTCTTGTCTGCTTCTATTAAGATGTGAAAAGAGAGAATGGAAGATGGGCTGTTCAGCAGAAAAGGAAGAAAATATAAAGTTTTGGAACACTCAGCCTGTTCATATTGGAAAAAAAAAAAAAATGAGGACACAAAGGTTGTGGCCAAGTGAACTTCTGATAAAGAGATTAGTAAAGATCAGCCATCTAAACAGAAGCCAGTAGCTATATTGTTCAAGGCAATGGAAGACTGATCCCAAAGATGATTCGAGGACCACAAAAGCTCCCACTCCCAGCTCAGGTTAGGAAGCATGTGAGCATGGAAGACATGGTTTCTCTCACCTAGGTTTTGAAGGACAAGGATGCCTGGCAAGTCACAGATATGTTACCACAGCCTGAGAGGGCCCCAGGCCTTGGCAGGAAACTGCAGCAGGGGCAGAGCCCCAGTAAAAACTGTCCCAGGACTGTCCCACAGAGCCATGTGGTGACTTACCACCGAAGTGGGCAGGGACTAGTAAGCCAAACAATATTATTCTCAAGGCTTAAGGTCTAAAGAAATGTTCCCCTTTAGACTTTGGACTTACTTGGGACCTGTCACTTCTTTCTTATTTTCTATTTCTCCTTTTTTTTAGAATGGAAATGTTTATCCTGTGCCTGTCTCACTGTTGTATTTCAGAAGCACATAATGTGTTTGGTTTCACAGGTTCACAGCTAGAGAAGAGTTTTCCTCAGTATGACTCATCCTTGGAGTCTCACACATAACTGATTTAGATGATATTTACAAGAAACTTTAGACTTAAATTTAATGTTGGAATGAGTTAAGACATTTGGGACTATTGGTGAAGGACGAAATAGAAAGAACAAGCTCTGTCTTGAAAGCAGGTCTCCATCTTGGGCTGGACTGTGGACTTTGAGCTATATACTCATATCTATGGAAATGACATACCAACCGGGAAACCAGGCCCCCAGAAGGAAGAGCCCTAGTGCTGTACCTAGACTCTGTCACCAAAAGAATACATTAATTGTGTAATTGAATACAATCCTGCATTCTGTTATGCTTATTGGGGTATGACCACAGGCCTATTGGTAATTGTCCACTGTTAACTACCTAGGCTTGGAGAAGGCAATGGCACCCCACTCCAGTACGCTTGACTGGAAAATCCCATGGACAGAGGAGCCTGGTAGGCTGCAGTCCATGGGGTCGCTAAGAGTCGGAAACGACAGAGCGACTTCACTTTCACTTTTCATTTTCATGCATTGGAGAAGGAAATGGCAACCCACTCTAGTGTTCTTGCCTGGAGAATCCCAGGGACAGGGGAGCCTGGTGGACTGCTGTCTCTGGGGTCGCACAGAGTCGGACACGACTGAAGCGACTTAGCAGCAGCAGCAGTAACTACCTAGTCTTAAAGTATATGAATCATGGGTTAACTTTGATTGTACCTTTCTTTTCCTTTGTTCAGACTAGTTTCAGGGAATTTGGGGAGGTGGGCTTAGGCACGTACACTTAGGGTATATAAGGTTTTTACAAAAACTGGTCAGGGTCCTTGGCTAAGAGGAGACTGCCTTGGGCCCACCAGTGTAATAAACTTCACTCCACTATCTGCATTGTCCTTCTGAGTAAGTTTGTTTCCTGGACCAGGTGGCTACAATGTTGCAATGCAATAAATGTATTTTTCATGCAAAAATGACTGAACTGGGGGGCACCCTGGAATAGAATATGATAGATAATATTTTCTCCTGAAATTCACGTACTGAAACCCAAACTGCCATGCCTCCCATGAGATGGTTCTTGAAGATGTACTTTGAGAGGTTATTAGGTCATAGTGGTAGAGTTCTCAAGACTGGGATCAATACTTATAAAAGAGATTCCAGAGACTACCCTTCTCTCATGTTGAAACACACTGAGAAGATGGACATTACTGTCTTAATCACCGAGCTAAACCATCTGGGATTTCTGACACTCAGAAACAGATAATAAATCTTTCTTGTTTTAAACTTTTAATTTGGAGTTTAAATGTTTATATAGCAACAAATAGCTAATAAAATGAGTATTGGGAAACAAATGAAGCAAAATTTATTTAGATATGGAAGGGATAATAAATCATTGGTATAACTTTAATTCTTAAACATTGGGATATTGTATAACTCGTATAGATGCAGCCTATGTTAGGTTTCAGAAAATTCTCTCAGTTTAGTTCTAAATAAGTTGTAAAATTCATGCAGCACAAGATCATTTGTTCAAAGCTAATATCCTATAAGCTTGACTTTTAGACGACAAGTTGATCTCTTGCAATCCCTAGGGAAAATGGCTAAACCCAGTGCTTAAGGCAATTGATTCTCAGTGAGGCACAATTCTTGAACTCCAAGCCCTGATCAAACCAGGGAAGAACTGTAGCTTCACCAGATAAATGCTGATGTGGTCATTGCTGATACAACTTGTCACATTTTAAAATGGAATTACACATCTTTGGCCTCCTTCTGACTGTAGAAAGCTGTCTTTTCTTATAACTCAGCTGGCAGGATGGAAGAAGAACTCAGTTCATTTCAGTTCAGTCACTCAGTTGTGTCCGACTCTTTGCGACCCCATGGACCATAGAACGCCAGGCCTCCTTGTCCATCACCAACTCCCGGAGTTTACCCAAACTCATGTCCTTTGAGTCGGTGATGCCGTCTAGCCATCTCATCTTCTGTCGTCCCCTTCTCCTCCTGCCCCCAATCTTTCCTGGCTCAGGTTCTGCCATAGTATGCATTCTGGAATCTGATAAATGCGAAGGGAGGCTTGGTAATTCCCTAATTATGCAGTGTAAAAGCTCAGTTGCCAAATGGTTGGTATCTTCTCCCCAGTGTATCTACCTCACTCTGATTGGTCTTTGTGGAATTGTCTATAAGGCAGTGGGCACATTTCCACTGACCATGAAAGAGTAACAGAGGCCAATCTGGAAAAAAATCAAACTATATATTTAACGTTGTTTACATTTTATTGGCAACAGCTAGGGTAGGACTACGATGATAAGAATAAAAACAAAGTGAATCCAATGCTAACACCAGTTTTTAACGGTCACAAAGAATAGCACACAATTTAGCAACAGAACAGCAACAACAATTTCCATACTATATCACAGGACTGAGGAATCAAAGTAATTTGGGAAAGTAAAGAGGGCTTGAATATAGAGGGCAGAACAAGAGAGACTGAAATTATACAGAGGAAAAAACAAAAACAAAATAAAACAGAAACTAGAATAATAACATAGGAAATATCATAAATCTTTGCATGAATACGAATGTATACAAGGGTATGGTGAAAATCCACGCTTCATAGCAAAGATGATCTTCAAGGAAAGAAAGAAAACCACTGCACAGCTTCAATCTAAGGCATTCCAAACGCACACAAATGGCCAAATCTTTCAAATTCCCACCAGAATGGTGAGACCATGATGAATACAAAGGTCTCTTTTAAAAGCATTCTCAGAAGCAACATTCCTTTCTAATGGACTTAAACCAGCCCTGGGCTAAAACTTCCTTTAGATCTATTCCCTCTTCCTTTATTCTGTTTTCTTTCTTTTTTTTTTTTATTTTTATTTTTTAGTTTGTTTTGCTTTACAATACTGTACTCATTTTGCCATACATTGACATAAATCAGCCATAAGTGTACCTGAGTTCCTTGTCTTTTAGCCACCATCATTTTGGACTCCTTTTTCTTATTCTAACTACCTTGAGAAACCTATATGCAGGTCAAGAAGCAACAGTTAGAACTGGACATGGAACAACAGACTGGTTCCAAATAGGAAAAGGAGTACGTCAAGGGGGTATATTGCCACCCTGCTTATTTAATGTATATGCAGAGTACATCATGAGAAACGCTGGGCTGGAAGAAGCACAAGCTTGAATCAAGATTGCTGGAAGAAATATCAGTAACCTCAGGTATGCAGGTGACAACACCCTTATGGTAGAAAGTGAAGAGGAACTAAAAAACCTCTTGATGAAAGTGAAAGTGGAGAGTGAAAAAGTTGGCTTAAAGCTCAACCTTTAAAAAACTAAGATCATGGCATCTGGTCACATCACTTCATGGGAAATAGATGGGGAAATAGTGGAAACAGTGCCAGACTCTATTTTTGTGGGCTCCAAAATCACTGCAGATGGTGATTGCAGCCATGAAATCAAAAGGCACTTACTCCTTGGAAGGAAAGTTATGATCAACCTAGATAGCATATCCAGAAGCAGAGACATTACTTTGCCAACAATGGTCCATCTAGTCAAGGCTATGGTTTTTCCAGTGTTCTTGTATGGATGTGAGAGTTGGACTATGAAGAAAGCTGATCACCGGAGAATTGATGCTTTTGAACTGTGGTGTTGGAGAAGACTCTTGAGAGCCCCTTGGACTGCAAGGAGATACAACCAGTTCATTCTAAAGATCAGTCCTGATGTTCACTGGAAAGACTGTTGCTAAAATTGAAAATCCAATACTTTGGCCACGTCACTTGAAGAGCTGACTCATTGGAAAAGACCCTGATGCTGGGAGGGATTGGGGGCAGGAAGAGAAGGGGGCGACAGAGGACGAGATGGCTGGGTGGAATCACCAAGTCGATGGACATGAGTCTGAGTAAACTCCAGGAATTGGTGATGGACAGGGAGGCCTGGCTTGCTGCGATCCATGGGGTCAAAACGAGTCAGACATGACTGAGTGACTGAATTGAACTGAACTGAACTGAATACATGAATATAATCAATATAATAATGGAAGATATAAAATGTAACAAACTATTCCTGGTTTGGGGATGTCATTTTATAATATGAGAAAGCCCTGCTTCAAGGTGAAGACAGACTCCCCCGTGCTCCAATTTAAATCCGGCTGCCAAATATCTTTTCTTAGGTTGGGTAGAGGGGGAGAATGGAGTTCCTCAGGATAAATATCTAATTTACTCAGATAGAAGCAGTCTTTGTAGATGGCTACTAAGAAGATAATTTTATTTTTTCTGATCATTTCCATGAATCTAGGGGACTTGAGAATGTGGAAAACTCACATAGTTAGAAGAATATATTTTATAAAGATGCTCTGTTGGTAAATCCGATCAGACTTTCTGACAGGAGACAGTCTTTACAGTTTTCAGTTAACTGAGCCTTTCCCTCCTGATTTTGTGTTGGCTGGCGAAACGCAGGGTGTGTGGAAGTTGTCTAATTCACCTCAGTTGTGTAATAAGTAACTTGCAGATGTACTGAATTGCCTTTGGTGCAGTCTTGTACTCATTAACCTGTAACACAATAAAATCCCTTTGTACAATGTCTAACGAGCACCATGAGCCATAAGTTGTTAATAAACACATTTTGGGTGATAAAAAAAAAAGTAACAAACTACAATTTTAAAGATAAAAAATATAATATTTGAGATGGATATTTCCCTGAATTAGATTAAATGTGCATTGGAGACTGAGATCACAGAACTTGAAAACTGACAAGGAAATTAAGTGGAAAAAAATTCTCTAGAACAATAGTCACAAGACAAATAAGTAACATTGACTTTTCTTTTATACCATACATAAAATTAAGTCCATAAGATTAAAAGTCTAGATATTTAAGTGAAAATTAAACTATTTAAAGGATATTATAGAATCAACCTTTATGATACTAGGATAAGCAAAGATGTCTTAGGACATCAAAATCACAAATCAGAAAATAAAAATGGATAAATTGAAATGCATCAAGATTTAAAATTTGGTGAAAAAAATCATCCTTAAAAATATAAAAAAGTAATTGAAAACTTGGAGAAAATATATTATGTCAGAGGACATATAATAAAATTTTTAACAAATCAATAAGAAAACAGANTTTTTAGTTTGTTTTGCTTTACAATACTGTACTCATTTTGCCATACATTGACATAAATCAGCCATAAGTGTACCTGAGTTCCTTGTCTTTTAGCCACCATCATTTTGGACTCCTTTTTCTTATTCTAACTACCTTGAGAAACCTATATGCAGGTCAAGAAGCAACAGTTAGAACTGGACATGGAACAACAGACTGGTTCCAAATAGGAAAAGGAGTACGTCAAGGGGGTATATTGCCACCCTGCTTATTTAATGTATATGCAGAGTACATCATGAGAAACGCTGGGCTGGAAGAAGCACAAGCTTGAATCAAGATTGCTGGAAGAAATATCAGTAACCTCAGGTATGCAGGTGACAACACCCTTATGGTAGAAAGTGAAGAGGAACTAAAAAACCTCTTGATGAAAGTGAAAGTGGAGAGTGAAAAAGTTGGCTTAAAGCTCAACCTTTAAAAAACTAAGATCATGGCATCTGGTCACATCACTTCATGGGAAATAGATGGGGAAATAGTGGAAACAGTGCCAGACTCTATTTTTGTGGGCTCCAAAATCACTGCAGATGGTGATTGCAGCCATGAAATCAAAAGGCACTTACTCCTTGGAAGGAAAGTTATGATCAACCTAGATAGCATATCCAGAAGCAGAGACATTACTTTGCCAACAATGGTCCATCTAGTCAAGGCTATGGTTTTTCCAGTGTTCTTGTATGGATGTGAGAGTTGGACTATGAAGAAAGCTGATCACCGGAGAATTGATGCTTTTGAACTGTGGTGTTGGAGAAGACTCTTGAGAGCCCCTTGGACTGCAAGGAGATACAACCAGTTCATTCTAAAGATCAGTCCTGATGTTCACTGGAAAGACTGTTGCTAAAATTGAAAATCCAATACTTTGGCCACGTCACTTGAAGAGCTGACTCATTGGAAAAGACCCTGATGCTGGGAGGGATTGGGGGCAGGAAGAGAAGGGGGCGACAGAGGACGAGATGGCTGGGTGGAATCACCAAGTCGATGGACATGAGTCTGAGTAAACTCCAGGAATTGGTGATGGACAGGGAGGCCTGGCTTGCTGCGATCCATGGGGTCAAAACGAGTCAGACATGACTGAGTGACTGAATTGAACTGAACTGAACTGAATACATGAATATAATCAATATAATAATGGAAGATATAAAATGTAACAAACTATTCCTGGTTTGGGGATGTCATTTTATAATATGAGAAAGCCCTGCTTCAAGGTGAAGACAGACTCCCCCGTGCTCCAATTTAAATCCGGCTGCCAAATATCTTTTCTTAGGTTGGGTAGAGGGGGAGAATGGAGTTCCTCAGGATAAATATCTAATTTACTCAGATAGAAGCAGTCTTTGTAGATGGCTACTAAGAAGATAATTTTATTTTTTCTGATCATTTCCATGAATCTAGGGGACTTGAGAATGTGGAAAACTCACATAGTTAGAAGAATATATTTTATAAAGATGCTCTGTTGGTAAATCCGATCAGACTTTCTGACAGGAGACAGTCTTTACAGTTTTCAGTTAACTGAGCCTTTCCCTCCTGATTTTGTGTTGGCTGGCGAAACGCAGGGTGTGTGGAAGTTGTCTAATTCACCTCAGTTGTGTAATAAGTAACTTGCAGATGTACTGAATTGCCTTTGGTGCAGTCTTGTACTCATTAACCTGTAACACAATAAAATCCCTTTGTACAATGTCTAACGAGCACCATGAGCCATAAGTTGTTAATAAACACATTTTGGGTGATAAAAAAAAAAGTAACAAACTACAATTTTAAAGATAAAAAATATAATATTTGAGATGGATATTTCCCTGAATTAGATTAAATGTGCATTGGAGACTGAGATCACAGAACTTGAAAACTGACAAGGAAATTAAGTGGAAAAAAATTCTCTAGAACAATAGTCACAAGACAAATAAGTAACATTGACTTTTCTTTTATACCATACATAAAATTAAGTCCATAAGATTAAAAGTCTAGATATTTAAGTGAAAATTAAACTATTTAAAGGATATTATAGAATCAACCTTTATGATACTAGGATAAGCAAAGATGTCTTAGGACATCAAAATCACAAATCAGAAAATAAAAATGGATAAATTGAAATGCATCAAGATTTAAAATTTGGTGAAAAAAATCATCCTTAAAAATATAAAAAAGTAATTGAAAACTTGGAGAAAATATATTATGTCAGAGGACATATAATAAAATTTTTAACAAATCAATAAGAAAACAGAATTCTTAAACAAATATTTATAAAAAGGAGTTAAATGAATTGCTAGAAAATACATGAAAAGAAAACCATAATTAGGGAAATTGAAATTAAACTCAAAATGAGATATGGTAAATCACTGGAATGGGTATACTAAGACTGACAGAAACAAGAGTGTGAGGACACTGAGTGCCCACAGCTCACATTAACGTCACTTTGGCAACCTGCTTCTTTGTTCCTTTCTCTCTTCCTTCCATTCCTTTAATTTCAATTTTAGACAATACTGACTGAATCTCTGTTATGCATGATAAGGAAATTTATGCTTTTTATGCTTTCCTTTAACTCCCCTCTTCTTTATGTATTCATATATGGTAGAAAACATTTATTAATTTGTATATTTGCTTTTTTGATCAATGATCTTTCTTGCTTCTTAAACTGAATAATTTTTTGTTAACCTTCAATGAAAGGGCAAAATGTAATTTCTAAATCAAAGTATAACAAATCCTATACTCATAATACATAACTGGTTTTATAGATGAGTACTTAATTATTTGTTGACTTCATGAGTCTCCAGAGATTCTTTTAATGCTTCTACTGATTCTGCTTATTACATACAGAAATGGTAATGTTTCCCACTTATATAGATTAAAACAGTTTTAGAATGAGTAAATAAATGAATCATTCTAAAAAAATAATCAAAATTTTCAATTTGTTCATTCAAATTGTATGAATTTATCTGGATTATAAAATAATTATTTGCTCTCTAAAGAGATTTGCCAGATTTCTTTCAAAAACAAGTTTCTCTAAGACATTTAACATTTATTTTGGCTCATACAACATGACAAGTTTACACCTACAGTTTGATAATCACAAGTATGCTTTATATAACATACTAGAGTGTGCAAACTATTTTTCACATCTTGTGTCTCTCTCACAATGACAGCATTAGGTCAATATTATTACAATCTTTATTTTATGTATTAGGAAACAGACACTTAGAAAGATTAAATAAATTAGCCAAAGTTAGGCACAGTTCCATTCAGTTCAGTCGCTCAGTCATGTCCGACTCTTTGTGACCTCATGAATTGCAGCAAGCCAGGCCTCCCTGTCCATCACCAACTCCTGCAGTTCACTCTGACTCACATCCATCGAATCTGTGATGCCATCCAGCCATTTCATCCTCTGTCGTCCCCTTCTCCTCCTGCCCCCAATCCCTCCCAGTATCAAAGTCTTTTCGAATGAGTCAACTCTTCGCATGAGGTGGCCAAAGTACTGGAGCTTTAGCTTCAGCATCATTCCTTCCAAAGAAATCACAGGGCTGATCTCCTTCCGGTTGGATCTCCTTGCAGTCCAAGGGACTCTCAAGAGTCTTCTCCAACACCACAGTTCAAAAGCATCGATTCTTTGGCACTCAGCCTTCTTCACAGTCCAACTCTCCCATCCATACATGGCCACAGGAAAAATCATAGCCTTGACTAGACAGACCTTGGTCGGCAAAGTAATATCTCTGCTTTTGAATATGCTTCTAGGTTGGTCATAACTTTTCTTCCAAGGAGTAAGAGTCTTTCAATTTCATGACTGCAGTCACCATCTGCAGTGATTTTGGAGCCCCCCAAAATAAAGTCTGACATTGTTTTCACTGTTTTCCCTTCTATTTCCCACTAAACTCATCATTAAGCCTGGACATAAGTCTTGTGTCTTTACCAAGTTTTTATGCTGAAGTCCTCATTTTTAGATGACCTAAGTTGTTCTCCACTGACCTATGAATTAGTAGCTTACAGTCTTAAGACTCTGTTTTAAATTTGAATATTAATTTAAATATATGAACTAAAAAAGATAGTTTCTTATTAGATACATAGTGGAAATTGTGATAAATTTGTAGGCACAAATGACTAGTAGTAGGCCTTCTGTTGATATTAAAATAATGGTATATGTATTACATGTTGGGCAGGGGAGGGTAGACTGGGAATATGAGAGGTATGCATACTCATACCTCACATAAATAAATAAGCAAGCTATTCTTCAGCAACAATATTCATGGTGGTTTACATGTTATATAATCGTGTTTTCTATATTACTTTACTTTAGATTTGCACATAGTCCTGTGAAGTAAGTAAAACATATGTGTACTTCTATGGAAAAAAAAGCTGATAGTGTAGAAAAAAAAATGACTCATCTGTGATCAAAATAAGTACAAAGTCATTTGTTAGGAATAAAAGGCAAAAATACTCTGTTTTGACAAACTGACTCTAAAATTTATTTGGGTCCCCAAAGTTCAAGAATTGTCACTAACTGGCTAAACCACTTATCAGAAGATACAGAAATAGCCGAAGAGACAGATGGAACAGAGAGTTGACCAATAACACAAGTATAGAAATTTTATTTATGCATATAATAGGTAAACAATATTTATTTTATTTAAGCATTGCAAAATATTTAAAAAGGATGAACCATTTAATAATTGGTACTGAAATGACTAGCTCTGTATATAGAAAAGAAAGCTTACATCAAATTATAAAGTCAACTTTACATGAACTTTAAATTTCAATTTGAAGGGTAAAAGCACTAAAAAAAACCTATTATTATTTGAGGAATGTACATTGGCAAGAATAAATATTTTGTACAATAAAAATAGATGAGCTATATTTAAAGATATGAACAAAATCAGAAAAGAAACTGGTATTGAACAATAGAAGCAATCACAGAAATCTCTGTACATAAGATATTATTTATGTAAATCTTTAAAATATATGATTCAGAGATATCCATGGTTTAGAGATATATGACAAAATATATAAGGAAACTTAGAGAATGAATAATACATAATCCAGGTGTGATTATCTTTGGGGTACAGAGACAGGCCTATGTTCTGGGACAGAAACTCACTGAGCTTCTAAGGTGTTAATAAAATCTGTTTCTTAAGATATATAATGAACAATTGGGTGTTCAGTTCTTATTGAACTGAGTTTTCTAGGCATGAATACTGGAATGGGCTGCCATTTCCTTCTCCAGGAGATCTTTCCAACCCAAGGATTGAACCCTGGTCTCCTGCATTACAGGCAGATTCTTTATCATCTGAGCCACCAGAGAAGTCCACATTTTACAATAAAAACTACTCTTTAGGTCTCTGTTTCAATTCTGAATATGGAGGAAAAAATTGATTTGAATTTTAAATGGAAATGTTGAGGTATAGCAGAAAGATGCACCAGGTTTGGAATTGGACGTACCTAGGTTTGAGTTCTACTTGATAATTTTCAGCAATTCCAACAGCAAAACATCAAGAAAAATACACCTTTGACTTTAGTTCTCCAAAGCATTTTGTGGATTGAGAACTTCAGAACTCTTGGCACGTAAAGCCACCATGGTCCAAACCTCTGCATGAAGGAATGACAAACTCTAGCATGGCTTCCAGAAGCCCTTTCCCTAGGACGACTCCAGCAATTCCTTGAAATGCCTGCAGGAGACCACTCAAGGTTGCCAGGAGCATGTACTGTTTGTTCCAGGCAGAACCTGGTGATAGGCAGATGCTCCTGAACCTGCTCTTACAACAGTTACTGTGGAAAGCTTGAAACTATAAATCCTTTACCTCCTTTTTGAGAGACATAAAACTACCACCTCAAACTATTTTCTCAGGGACATATCTCTTTGAAATGCAAATATGCAGAAAGGAAACCCTTCCCCTCCTAGTCCTTATCGGGAAGACAAGGGGCATACTTGCAGGGAAGGTTTGTTTCAGTTTGCCTCCTGTTATAAAGAAATAAGTTTATTTCTTCTCTGGATAAACTCCAATTAACAAATCCAGGTGCACTAGTCATACGAATCAACCCCCACCCTCCCGCACCAAGATTCCTTAGTGCCCTTCCCTTAGTGTATCCCAGTCCTTAAACAGCCTCCAGCCATTTATTTCAGCAAGAGTCAGTTAAATTCATGCTAGAATCTCTTCTCTACGTTCATAGTATTACTACATAAAATCTATCCTTACTGCTTTAGTGTCAGGCTTCATCTTTGGCAGAATGAAATGTGCAGCACATGTAAAACACTTAGATCAGTGCCTGACCAAAAGAAGATGCTTTACAGTAAAAGTTTCCTTCATTTCTTTCCTCCTACAATCTCACTGCCAAATCTTGGTTGGTGACTTTTTCTAAAATGAATAGAAAATAAATGAAGTTCTGTAGATAAAGCAAAGCACATTTAAATACTTTATCCAAAGGTTCATAAAGCAATTGCAGAACTGTGAAAGTGATAAGCTGAACTTTATAATCAAGAAAATAGTTAAATATATAACATTTGTTAGCACAAATCTGTGATTGTTAAACTTTGACCCATGGATTACTTAGAATATTTAAGACTGTATGTGAATCCCCTGCTTATATGCACATAAACTTCACATATTTTCATAGGTCAAGAAGCCCTTTGGCCCTTGATCTTCATGTAAGAACCTCTACAGTTTACATTGTTATTTGCTGAAAAGCATGTTAAAATCTTAATATTCAAAAATAAAAAAAAAATAAACTTGTCCTGTGAGATAAGTTGACATTGTAAGAAACATTTATTTTCAAATATTTCATGTATGATTAATGAGAGAGAAGGCAAATGGAGTTACTAGTATGTTTTCATGTTTACTAGTATGCTGTGTATTTTATCACTTCTCTGCTAGAACAGTAATAACTAAGAGAAATAAAAATTCATGAAAGTAAATTTACCGTCTCTGTAGGTGCATTAAATGATGTAATGTGAAAGAGTATTGAAATTTAACCAGTTATTAGCAAAAGAAAAGCACTTTAATATTACACTTTGATGACCTCTTTTATATGTTGGTACTTATTCAAATATGTATTATATAAAGGGTTTTGTGTATTTGATAATGTCATTACTAATCAATATGCAAATTATGGTATCAAGTGCAGTCTGTGGCAGAGGGTTTTATTAGAGGTGAGAAAACTTAACAAGTGTCAGAAGCCAAGAAAAAGAAATGTGGCTAATTTATACTGCCAGCATTCTCCAAGCAGTTTCCACCTGTAACAGTCAGTTTAAGTGTCAGAAAAAAATGATTGGCTAACTATATTTTGAAACTTTTTATTGTCTTTTGAAACAATACACTTTAGTTAATATTCTAGGAGACTATACTTAATAACCCACTTTTCTTACCTTGGAGAAAAATAATTTTTTTATCATTTAAATGTTAAGGTAATATAGAAATACAAAAATAGTTCATCTACAAATCAATTATTAAGTGTGATAGATATGCATATTTGTATACATATACACAATGTATGTAAAATTTGTGCCCAGTCATGTCTGACTCTTTATGACCCCAAGTACTATAGCTTGCCAGGAACCTCTCTACATGAAATTTTCCAGGCAAAAATATTGGAGTGGATTGCCATTTTGATGCTGGGAAAGATTGAAGGCAGGAGGAGAAGGGGACAACAGAGGACACGATGGTTAAATGGCATCACCAACTCAATGGACATGAGTTTGAGCAAACTCTGGGAGATGGTAAAGGACAGGGTAGCCTGGCATGCTGCAGTTCATGAGGCTGCAAAGAGTCAGACGTGACTGGGCGACTGAAAAACAACTCCAGGAATACGTAAATATATGCATATCTAAATATAGATGAGTATATATGTAAATATGCATATTGTGAGTGTGTGAGTGTGAATATAAAATCATTCAGTTACTCAATTATTTTGTGCCTAGCATGTACCACATCTTCCTTTAAGTACTAGGGATACAAATGTTAATAATAATAAAATACAGTCCCTATATTCAACAAATTCACAGGCTCTTCTGGAAGATAGAAGTAGAAACAAATACTCATGACGCATATTTCAATAAAAGTACTTGTCCACTTTAGTAGTGATGAACTTCACTATTAAATGTAGAAGAAATTGAAAGTGCCTAGGCATGACTTAGCATTAAACTTTCAGGAAACTTGAACTGTACAACTATGTCTGGAACATTAGGTGATGGCAGATGAGACTGGAGATATTGTTGAAAGTAAAAGTCATTTATCAGTCAAAGTCATTTATCCTCTATTCTATAGACTATGGCGGAGACAGCAATGGCAACCAACTCCGGTACTCTTGCCTGGAGAATCCCATGGATGGAGGAGACTGGTAGGCTGCAGTCCATGGGGTCACTGGGAGTCGGACATGACTGAGTGATTTCACTTACACTTTTCGCTTTCATGCTTTGGAGAAGGAAATGGCAACCCACTCGAGTGTTCTTGCCTGGAGAATCCCAGGGACAGGCAACCTGGTGGGCTGCCATCTCTAGGGTCGCACAGAGTCAGACACGACTGAAATGACTTAGCAGCAGTGGCATAGACTATGGGGCTTCCCTGCTGGCTCAGCTGGTTAAGAATCCACCTGCAATGTAGGATACCTGGGTTCAGTCCCTGGGTTGGGAAGTTCCCCTGGAGAAGGGAAAGGCTACCCACTCCAGTACTCTGGCCTGTAGAATTTCATGGGGTTGCAAAGTGTTGGACACAACTGAGCCATTTTCACTTCACTTAACTTCTATAGACAATGAAAAATAAATGACAGGCTTAATTTAAAAGAGTGGCAGGCTTGTTTTTATACTGTAGGGTGGACTGATTCCATTGCATTTGGGGAAAACTGAAGAAATCTGAAGTGGCAATAGTAAAACAATTTTGAGATTACTCCAAAAACCTTAATTAGAGATTAGAAGAAAATTCTTTAAGCTGGTAGCTATATATAGGACATGAAATTCAGAAATGATAGAACTGAGAAACATATTCTTTAAAAGATATATTCAACTTAGTTGGAGTGGAAAGAAATAAGTTGAGGAAAACCCATACAGTTTAATTGAAAAACGAGGATGTGGATAATATGCTGAACAAAAATCAATCGATATCCATGGAAGCCCAAGTTCAGAAGAGATGAGAATGAGGGGCTTGAAACTGTTCCATGTTTAATTAGAGGTAACGAGATGGAAATTCTCAAGAGACATCAGGGACTGTGGAGTCTTGATTATAGGTATATAAATAGAATTTGCATTAAGAATTCAGGTCTTTTACCTAAAATGTTTGTGTTGAATTATTTATTTTTTCCAATAGGACTAATATTTGAATGACTTCCATCTGCCCTTGTTTCATCTTCTGGGTGCATAAGTATAACCAAGAAGTATGTTTTCCTACAGATGATTAGTAGAATAGGAACAATGGAGAAGTCACAAATATGTACAATTAAACGTCGTAGTCTGTAGTGAAAATTTTGAAAAAGTTGTAATTTTAAGTAGAAAGGAAGAAATGTGTCTCTCTGTCTGGGTGGAAATAGATGATAGTCAAAGAAGGCACATGAGGGAGGCAACAAATCAATTGAGTAAATGATTTGATTAGAATACATGAGCAAAAAGTGGTTGGAGAGGATAGTTCAGAATAGAGAAAAGAAAAACAGATATAAAGAAGAGAAAGATATGAGAATGCAAAGAGTCTAGTTTATGTTAATCATGTTTTAATTTGTAATGGAATTATTAAGATTTTAAAGAATTATAGTATATCATCAGTGTACTTGTGTATTTATAATACATGGATCACTAACCATATCCACAGACCAGCAATTAAAAATCTAATCTCAAATATTTCTCAAATTTTACCATTCACTTTATTTTCTATCAGCTTCAGTAACTTGATTCCTGTATTACAAGTGATTATTTTCTACACATAATCTGTGTTCCTTTACCATCAGCAAAAAGGTGGAATTCCATATATCACTCATCTTGAGTCTAGAGATACAGGGAAAAGGGCACCATAGGGGATCACATTACAGTGAGTGTAGAAAATATATGATAGTGATGAAGTAATTAATTCCTTATTGCATAGGCAGCAATATAGTTAATTAACTCATAAATAGAGTTTGAGATCCCTTAGTTATTTCATGTGAAGCAACCATTAAGAAAAGGATGTCAAAACAAATGTATGTAACTATCGGTATCTTGATTATGTAATCATTTCAAAAATATATATATTTTATAAATAATATTTCGTGTTGCTCAATGAATCCTTTCCAAATATTAGATTTTTTCCCAACTTTTTGTTCTTTTTTTTTTTTTTCAGCCCATAGTATTTAATGCACTGCCCTGGTGGTTCAGATGGTATAGCTTCTGCCTGCAATGCAGGAGACCTGGATTCTATCCCTGGGTTGGGAAGATCTCCTGGAGAAGGAAATGGTAACCCACTCTAGTACTTTGGCCTGGAAAATTCCATGGACTGAGGAGTTTGGTAGGCTCCTCAGTCCATGGTGTCGCAAAGAGTCAGACACGACCGAGCCACTTCACTTTCATTATAAGTGAATAAATATATGAATGTTTAACTCAATTAATATATCAAATAATAAATTAGTGCTAGAGCTTATTTTATTTTTACTTATTATCTTTAAAATAGTATTTAATGTGATTTTCTTCCAGGCTCAAATAACAAAAGTTTGTACAAAATCAGCAATGATTATTTTCGTTATATAATATGGCCTCATGATGTGCTTAGTTGCTCAGTTGTGTCCGACTCTTTGTGACCCTGTGGGGACTATAGCTCAACAGGGTCTTCTGTCCATGGGGATTCTCCAGGCTAGAATACTGGAGTGGGTTGCCATGCTCTCCCCCAGGCATAATGTCATTCTTCAAATTTTCATATTTTTCATATTCTTCACATTTTTCAGTGAGTACTTACTGTATATCAAGATGGTAAAAAGAAGACCAGTCCCATAGAAATCTGAGTCTAGTTCCTTGCTAATTAAGTATAAAGAACTTGTTTTATTTATATATACATAAATATTCTTTACTATTATTTACTATAGAATTTTAGAATCAATACTGCTAAATGGGGTACATTCATGGGCATATGTATCTGAAGTCAGTTTTCAGTTGGGAGTCATATAAACATCTTTACTGGTATCTTTACTACCAGTTAGAAGTTAAACCAAGCCCTCTGAAATATACATTGAGCCAAAAACACAATGTTGAAGTTTTTTGATTACAAAATCTCACAATGATTTGAAGCTGCTCTTAAAAACAAACCTATATTCTAAATAATATAGAGAAAAAAGAGGAAAACTTTTTTATAAGAGAAAAACTTTTATCAGAATTATTTTTGAAAAGAGATAANAGCCTGGTAGACTGCAGTCCATGGGGTCACTAAGTGTCAGACAGGACTGAGCAACTTCACTTTCACTTTTCACTTTCATGCATTGGAGAAGGAAATGGCAACCCACTCCAGTGTTCTTGCCTGGAGAATCCCAGGGACAGGAGAGCCTGGTGGGCTGCCATCTATGTGCTCACACAGAGTGGGACACAATTGAAGCGACTTAGCAGCAGTAGCAATTGTATATCATTTTAATTCTACTTCTCTGTACATGAATTCTGAATTCTATTAATTTCTGAAAGTTTAATATTGAAACTCGAACTAAAAACTTTCATTTATCTACTTAAAACAAGCAATTGTAATATGTAGTAGAACTATATGCAATTTTATTCTGTATTTGCCAAGTCTCCTGTAAATGAGTTATAATATTTTCATAATTTAAAAAAAATTTAAAAAGATGAAAAAAATGTGTTGTAAAGCAGCAGAGACAACTCACAACATCAACAAAGAATTTGGCTCAGGAATTGCTGACGAACGTACAGTGCAATGGTGGTTCAAGAAGTTTTGGAAAGGAAACTTGAAAGGCTTGACGATAAGGAGCATAGTCGATGACCAGTGGAAGTTGACAACAAGCAACTGAGAGCATTATCAACGTTGATACTCTTATAACTACAAGAGACATTGCCAAAGAACTCAAGGTCAACCATTCTGTGGTCATTCAGCATTTAAGAAAATTGGAAAGGTGAAAAAGCTCAATAAGTGAGTGCTTCATGAACTGAACCAAAAAAAAAAAAGAAAAGAAAAAATCATTTTGAAGTGTCATCTTCTCTTATTCTATGCAACAACAATGAACCATTTCTCAATCCATTGTGACATGCAATGAAAAATGGGTTTTAATTAGATAAGCAGTGATTACCAGCTCAGTGATTGGACCAAGAAGAAGCTCCAAAGCAATTACCAAAGCCAAACTTGCACCAAAAAAACCTCATGTTCACTGTTGGATGGTCTGCTGCCTGTCTGATCCACTAAGCTTTCTGAATTCCAGAGAGACCATTACATGTGAGAAATATGCTCAGCAAATCAATGAAATGCACCCCAAACTCCAATGCTTGCAGCCAGTATTGGTCAACAGACCAATTCTTCTGCATGACAATGCCTGAAAATACATAAGATAACCAGCTCTTTGAAAGTTCAACAAATTGGGCTAGAAAGTTTTGCCTCATCCACCATATTCATCTGACTTCTCACCAACTAACTACTACTTTTTCAAGCATCTCAATAAGTTTTTTCAGAGAAAATGGTTCCCCAACCAACAGGAGGTAAAATACTTTCCAAGAGTTATTTGAAACCTGAAGCATGGATTTTAATGCTATACAATTAAACAAACTTATTTCTCTTTGACAAAGATGTGTTGACTGTAATGGTTCCAATTTTCATTAATAAAGATTTATTTGTAACTACCTTCTTTGGTGGCTCAGATGGTAAAGAATCTGCCTGCAATGTGGGAGACCTATGTTCAATCTCTGGGTCTGGAAGATTCCCTGGAGATGGGAATGGCTAGCCATTCCAGTATTTTTGCCTGGAGAATCCCATAAACAGAGGAGCCTGGCGTACTACAACTCATAAAGTCACAAATAGTTGGATATGACTGAACAACTAAGCACAAACACACTTATAATGATTTAAAGTTCATGATGCAAAACTGCAATTACTTTTGTACCAACCTTACCATGTGTAAAATAGATAGCTAATGGAAAGTTGCTATATAACACAGCGGGCTCAGCCTGGTGATCTGTGACAATCTAGAGTGGTGAAATGGTGGGATGGGAGGCCTAAGAGGTAGGGGATATATGTGTACTTATGATTCATATTGTGCAGAAGAAATCAATGTAACATTGTATAGTGGTTATTCTCCAATTAAAAATTAAAATTAAAAAAAGTCAACGGTACTACCTTACTAATCACTTGGATAAAATATGCTATTGGGTATCAATATCAAAGAGTATGTATTTATATAATTATCATCAAAAATGATCATTTATCTAACTCTAACAAAATTAGGTAATTATGAAGAAATAGAGTTATAGCTTTCAGTGAACTCGTGAACTCATATTGCTTTTATTGGCAGTAAATATATATATGCTGCTGCTGCTAAGTTGCTTCAGTCGTGTCCAACTCTGTGCGGTCCCAGAGATGGCAGCCACCAGGTTCCCCCATCCCTGGGATTCTCCAGGCAAGAACACTGGAGTGGGCTGCCATTTCCTTCTCCAATGCATGAAAGTGAAAAGTGAAAGTGAAGTCGCTCAGTCGTGTCTGACTCTTTGCGACCTCATGGACTGTAGCCTACCAGGCTTCTCCCTCCATGGGATTCTCCAGGCAAGAGTACTGGAGTGGGTTGCCATTTCTTTCTCCAGGGGATCTTCCCGACCCAGGGATTGAACCTGGGTCTCCCACATTCCAGGCAGATGCTTTAACCTCTGAGCCACCAGGGAAGCCCTTAAAGTTTCTATTCACTGAGCATCTACTGTGAATCACAAATATAAACTGATACAATGTACACATCTTGCCCAAGATTATCACGTGTTTCTTAAAACTTAGACTTACATGCAGAAATGGTTATTTTCAAAATACAAAGTATAATTCTTATTCTAGAGTTTACCAAAAAAAATCAGCTCTTTTCTAGAGCTTCTATCACCTTCTTGAACTTTGAGAGTTTCAGATGCATTCCTGAGAATATGATTAAATCAAATGTAATAATATAATCCTCTCCCTGAACTCATTACCATAATTTCAGTTGTCTATTATTAACACTTCAAAAGACAACTGGGGGAAAATTCTATTGATCATGCAAATTTTAGTTTATTAGATTTATAGGGAGAATACCTCTTCAATAGACTTTTAGCTAATGGTTAAAATGATTTATAGCATTTTAGGATATGGGGGAGATACTTTTAACAAAGATCATTATAAGGTAGTAAACTGGTTAAGACTGGACAGTTTATAACAATAACAGCTTTGAGCTGGTAGGCAGAAAAGTCAAAAGTCTTTAAGCAAGTTTTTATAAGTAAGTTTTACTCTTGATATGCAATGTTCTTATACAGTTTTACACTTCAAGGGACCTATTCCCAAGAGCAAGCAGCAGTGTTATTGCTTGGACAAAGTGTAGTTTAATATAGACAGGGAAGTACACTGTGACAGGAATTATAATGGTTCTGTTTCTCACTATACTTATAATCAGGCTCTTTCTTTTTCATCTTCAAGAAAAGTGAAACACACCAAATGATATGTCTAAATAGGTTGAACATATACATGGGATAAATTTGTAAACTGAAGGATTGAAAGGTGAATTTTTCACCTGATATTTTATTATTGAAATGTTCAAATATATAGTATAGGGAATACAAACCAGAAACACAGAGTAGGAATTTCCTTTAAGATACAGGGGATCGGAGAAGAAAGGAAGGTAAAATCCAAAAGACAAATATTCAGAAATGAGATAAGGAAACCAGCAGGAGGTTCTCCATAGGTCCTTAAAATATGCAGTTCCAGAATTGATCTTGCACTAGATACCAAAAGTACATATGTTCATACTGACAATAGTTCAGGAAGAAGATTGAGAACATTAATAAAATATTTTAACAACGCAATTGTGCTAAAATATTTTAGTATCTATTGTCTTTTGAAAAAATGTGAAAAATTTGAAACATATTTCCCTATACTCTTCCCAGAAAAATTTCCAAATATGTATTGTATTTTATATTTTATACAGGAGAAAATTGATGCTTAAAATATTTAGCCACATCCTCAGTGTAACAGAACTAGTAACAGAGATTGAACTGAGTATGAAATCCAAATCTTTGGCCAGTGTTAATGTTACCATTACTGTTGCTTCTTTTCTTTCCTTATTAAGTTATACTTCTTTTCTTTTCTAACTAAGAAAGAAGAGTTTGGACAAAACATAAACTCTAGTTTAAAAATCCATAATACATGTATATTTCTTTGAAAATTTATTTTTTAAACCCATCTTTTCTCCCCGCACAACTCAAAGACTGCTTATGCTTTTGTGCGATTTGTAAGTTCTTTATTTGTCTTCCTGCTCCTGTTTTTCTTTTTAAAATAAATGTTGTTCCCATTATTTCTTACAGTGTAGAGTTCAGTATTTCTTTATCTAAAAGTGAGTGGTTTCCTAGGTTACAGCTAAATCTGTTTAAGTGCCAAAATATTGTAATTAAAACTTCAATTATCTGTATTGCAGCTTCATCAGTTCAGTTAGATAATGTTCTCTATACAAAATGGCAAATATCTATGCTCATCTGAAGCAGATAGTTGTAACTAGTGACATGACCTTGAATATATTTTCAGATACAAATGGGCTGGCTTGCGTGTTCAGTAATATTCTAAATTGATTTTGTCATCTAAAACCTTAAGTTAGTCAGAATGCTATATACAAGTCCCTTGAAGCAGTCTCCCTTTATGGGAATGCTGATTTCTACTTCCTTTAAACTTATCAAAGGAAGAAAAACCTTAAAATTACAGCATAAAGTCTCCAGAAAACCACCCAAAAATTCCACACAATTCTATGAGTATGATCATTTCTTATGCCTTCTTGACAAAAGTATGTTATATCCTGGCAATTTTTGTTATAAAATTCATTATTCTAGAGTTACTAATCATTTGTTTCCAGACAAACGGATAATGAAAGCAGGAATAAATTTTGGAAAGATGATTTTCTACTTAAAAACTGGGGCATTAACAAACAGATCTACATTAGAAAATATCAATCTTTTTGTTTTTACATTTTAGAATAACTACACTGCTTCTGACAGTATTCATCTATATTCAAATTTATTTTAGATTGATTATTTAGTTCTCTCATGAGATTGTTTGGTTCAGGAATTATATGTGAAACTTTGCAGATGCTTAAATGATGCTAATAGTATTTCTATGTTTTATTTCCTTCACACTAAAATAAAATTAATGAAAAAGGGCTGACTTTTTTTTTACTAGAGAATTACTTTTGTAGTAGAATTTGAAGAAAGTGAAGATAAATAAGTATGAAGCATATGAATCAAAATAGTATCCTTTCCACAATTATTGAGAAGTTCATATTTTATGTTTTAATTTATTAATTCAACAAATTTTTATTAGGAGCCACTAAGCATTAGGAAAGAAGTTATATTCTAACATTAGAACTATATCCAAGATGGACAAGATCTACGTATCATGACACTCACATTTTAGGGAAGGAAGAGAGGTAAAAGCAAATAGACAAAAATACTAAAAGCTATACATGATTTTCTTCAGGAAAAAAAAAANGTCTATATCTTTGCCATGTAATGTTGCAATCATCAGGGAACATTTTTAGAAATTTATTATTTGGAGGTGTGTAGATATATATATATATACACACACACACAGGCTTCCTAGGTGGTGCTACTGGTAAAGAACCTGCTTGCCAGTGCATGAGACAAAAGAGATGCAGTTTTGATCCCTGGGTCGGAAAGATCCCCTGGAGGAGTGCATGGCAACCCACTCCAGTATTCTCGCCTGGAGAATCCCATGGACAGAGAAGCCTGAAGGGCTACAGTGCATAGGGTCACAAAGAGTCTGAAGAGTCTGACACAACTGAAGTGACTTAGCACAACACATACACATACACATACACCTTATTATTTCATTATGTATGTCTGTCCATTTATCATTTTTTATTCTTGTATTCTTTATAAAAAGATTAATAGAAGTTTAATATAAATATATATATATATAAACATAACACAAAATCATAATCAAACTATAAGTGAGGTATTTTATATTTGTATCTATTAATTCCTGGTCTAACATTTTCTCTTTTCTTTTATAATTCACAACAGCCATAGATAATTTGATCATTGCAATACCACTCCTCTCTCTTTTTTATAAGTTTTACCTAGAAATAAAACTGGTTTAACATAATAAGAGAGGAAATTTAAGCCTAAAACTATTACAAGTAAAAAAATAAATTTTGTGATGTATTCACAAAATGGAATGCTAAATAAATGGAAAATAGCTGCTTCCAACATTAATGAATCTTAAAAATAAAATCATTATTAAAAAATTATTAATAAAATTTTCTAACTACATAGGTTAACATTTTTATGTAATTGTATATAATTTTAAAACAAGAAAATAATAAAAATATCCTATCAGTATATTGTGTTTAGATGTGTGCATACTAAAAGCATACACATACCCATACAAACACACACAAATAAATAATAAATGAAATTTTATAATGATAGTTAAATATTGTGGTGGAAGAAAGAAAGATTTTTATAGAGAGACACATGTAGGATTTAATCATGTTTATTTCTTAACTTGGGTAGTGGGTATACTGGAGATTATTATAGAGTTTTTTATACATTGTGTATATTTTAGATACATTATCATCTACGCAACAAATATTTAATAATAAAACATAGAAAAAAGCTAAACTTCCAGATGCTAGTTGGAGAAAAAGCTCTTTAAGTGGTGTGTATGTCTGTGTAATATAGTCATCTTTATATGCTTATGTACATAATCTTTATATATAAATATAGCATAATTATGCAATTATGATTTACAAACATTTGTGTGTTAATACATTTCTTAAGCTCACTCTGAGATTCCTGTGGGTCTGGCAAATATGACCTCTCTACTTTATTTCAGCATCTTTCTCTTTACCAAATGCAGCAACATGTAATGAAGATTAATAGTATTTCAGACTCAAATATGAAAGAGCGGAAAACCACATATAAAACAAAGCACTCTCCTTTCACTTTCCATGAAGAACTCACTCTTTTCGCTCTAGAAAATGAAATATTATGCATGTAAAAATGGTCTCTGCAAAACATTCATTACAGAGCCATGAATAAACTTTGTATTTAATGCCCGTAAATCAGATTTATTTCTTAAGCTGAGCTTGGCATACTTTAGACCCAGAGGGTTGTCCACAGAATGTGCTTTCATTTAGCTTGGCTGTGCTCAGAACTGGAGGCAATATATTCCAAGAAATATTTTATAGGAGTAGATTGGCCATCACTAATTTAAAGCCTTCCAGCTGAGTAGCCTCATCCACGGTGCCAGAGTCTTCAGCAGGATTTTATCAGTTCCTAACTTATTAAAACTCTATTAAGGATCTGATTTCTGTTCTGGGTGTGTATAACTATTTTTTTTCACAAATGTAGTTAAAAGCTTATGACAGAAGGGAGTGACAGTTGAGAAATACCATTACTTCTTCGTTAATAAAAGAGCTATCACGAATAGTTGATGACATTATTAATATATTATGCCACATATAAATTTTGTCATCATATTATTTAAATTTCTAATTCTGTATGAAGTCATCAAACCAAATCTCAAAGGAAATATCTAAATCATTGTAAATAAGGGAGATATATTTCTGAAAATATATGCTTATAATGTTTTAAAACTCTTCTCACTTATTAAAAGAACAAGTTACTTAATTTGTTAAATACAGTATATATAAACATTATACATATACCATACTACATATCTACTATTATAGTGTGTATATATATATATATAGTATGTATATAATGTACCATT
>SJYA01003107.1:0-37829 GCA_006410615.1 Neotragus moschatus | reverse complement strand
TATATACATACAGTTAACTACATATATATGTATATGTGATATATATATTATGTTCACTATTATATGTGTATATATATAATAATTTTCATAGTTTTTATAAAATATTTTTTATTGAAATAGTATTTCAATTCTCTAAATCTCAATTTTCTTCACTTTTTTCATAATTAAATCTAAACCTGAAGCTGGCACTAAAAGTTTCTGGGGAAATATTAAGGAAATTATAAAGAAATTAAGAGGGTGTATTAGAGAGAGAGATGAAGCAATATATTATGGATATCACTGAGAAATCTCCTAGGAAAGAACATATTCATATGTAAATAGTAATGTTTCAAAATGAAACCCAATGTCTATCAAATATTTGCCAAGCTTTTATCTTGGGACTATAAGGTCCTTATAGATATAATTTAAATATCAACCCTGAATATGAGAATATGAAGAGATAATTTACTGTTAGTGCATACGTGGAAAGGGGAAAACTGAAAGGATAATTCCAGTATAGTTAAAAGAATTGTAAAAAATCAATCCCAGATTGCTGTATATGGCATACCTTGACTGACTGTTTATTCTGTTAGAATGTTTGACTATATGATGGGTTCAGGATATTTCAGGGGCATGAAAATATTTATTGTTTGTTACATTAATGTGAGCCATCTGCTTTCTCAAAGTATTTGAGCAGGCCATAGTTGAAAACACTTTAAGTTGCCCAATGAAATCATCATTTCATTTGCCTACTTTTACAGAATGACATTAAAACAGAGAAATAAAGAAGTCAACAAGATTTATATACACAATTGAGGAAATGAGAAAATATGTTTTATAATAATGTTTTGCTTAGTTAAATATCAGCTTATTAATCAAACTTTAGTCCAGTATCATACTTCGTCAGTTCTTTAGCAGATTGTAATACTCCAGTATTCTGGCCTGGAGAATTCCTTGGACTGTATAGTCCATGGGGTCAACAAAGGGTCAGACATGACTGAGTGACTTTCACTTCACTTATCTATGCAATATATCATACTTCCTATCACTTGCAATCCAATTTATATTATCTGTATCATTCAATATAAGATAATATATATTATGAAATTATTTATCACTTAATATTTTGGCACTTAAATGCTAAGCATGTGATATACAATTGTATTAAAAAGCAAAACAGATAAATATTTTATACATAAATTTGTGCACATCTTTGGCAGTATTTTTAGAAAATCCAGTAAATGACCGTTGCTTAATAAGAGATCATATTTTCCTGGTGTAAAATATTTTCAGACTAGCATTTTATTCCATTATCTCTTCTAAATAGTTTTGTATGTTTCAGATCAAGTAACAGAAAATCTAACTAAAATTGGTTTACACAGAACAGATTCATCATCTCCTTTAACTGAAAAGCCCAAGGATAGGCAGCTTCAAACTTGATAAAAGATGTAAGTGATATCTTAGAACATATTTTTTCTCTCTTGGGGTTATTGTCTGCTATGGTGTCTTCATTCTCAGATATCCTTCTACAAACAGTTTTCAGAGGACTGTGAAAATTGCAGATGCATACTTTGCTAGGATCAAGTTGAACAGAAACAAAAAAAAACATACTTTCCTGAGAGCTCAAATATCTTATAATTGGTTGTATTGGCTCTGACTAGTATTAAATGGGTCATGTCTGCATCCCATGCTTAGACCAGTTCACAGGATGGGCATGCTTTTCCCGAAGCACTTAGAGTAAGAGGAGATTTTCTGGAAAGCAAAAGCGGTGTACTATAAAGAACAAGATTTGCTGTGGCTGATGGTAAAAAAATAACAAGCAAGAAATGTCCATTACAACTCCCATGTCCCACTTTTATTCCCTTGTTCAAGGAAAACTACTTTAGAATGCAGAGACTCTTAGGCTTCAGTATTAGGAGATGCAGAGGAATCTCCAGAATGATTTTGGTTTTAGACTGAGAACTATTATATTTACATGGTTGCTTTTCATGAAAACAATTTATTTTCTATCAGTGTATGTGTAATGGGAGGGATGGCTTATTAAAGCAGCTTATATGCCTCAGGAGCATGGGTAGGGCTAGAAGTGCTACTGGGGAGAAATTTGTGCTGTGGCAAGAGAGAAAAAAAGGAACTAATGAGCTGGCAGAGAGCTATACAATTCAGGAAATAAACTTTGCTACCATTACCAAATCTTCAGGAAAGTTGCAAACTCTCAAATTTTGAGCAGACATTATTATCATGTTTTGAAAGTTGCTACAAGTTTTGGACCTGGATCAAAAGAAACTGATATCCAGGAGCATGGTTAATCACCTGAAGCCTGCTTTCTGAGTAAAGTCTGAGCACTTCAGCCAGTTGAATCCAGAAATTGTAGCGATGAGTTTTGATTAAAGAAGTACAGATTTACGGGTTTGACCTATGTTCAATTTATGACTGAGGGTGGTAATTTTTAGAGGTGCTTTTCTCTGTTAGGTGAACTGAGCATTGAGGACCACTGTACAGTCAAAGAAGATTTGTCTGGTGTCTCAGATGGTAAAGCATCTCCTCACAACGTGGGAGACCTGGATTCAATCCCTAGGTCAGGAAGATCCTCTGAAGAAAGAAATGGCAACCCACTCCGGTACTCTTGCCTGGAAAATCCCATGGATGGAGGAGCCTGGTAAGCTACAGTCCCTGGGGTCGCAAAGAGTCAGACACAACTGAGTGACTAAACTTTCACTTTCATACGCTCAATGAGTTCAGTTCAGTCTCTTAGTCATGTCAGACTCTTTGCCATCCCTTGGACTGCAGCACATCAGGCTTCCCTGTCTATCACCAACTCCCACAGATTGCTCAAACTCATGTCCATTGAGTCAGTGATTCCATCTCATGCTCTGTTGTCCCTTTCTCCTCCTGCCTCCAGTCTTTCCCAGCACCAGGGTCTTTTCCAGTGAGTCAATTCTTCGCATCAGGTGGCCAAAGTATTGGAGTTTCAGATTCAGCATTAGTTCTTCCAGTGAATATTCAGGATTGACTTGTTTGATCTGCTTGCAATCCAAGGGACTCTCAAGAGTCTTCTCTAGCACTGCAGTTCAAAAGCATCAATTACGCAGTTCAAATATGCTCAATATTGTGTGTCAAAACTTTGCCAAGATGGCAAGAATTTTAACTTTAAAAAGAAACTTGAAGATGAATCACACTTTCCGTGATTGCTGTCACACTTTCCGTGTGACCTTGCACACATCATTTAACCTACTTTATCTCATATTTCTAATGAAAAAATTGGTCCATTTTAACTTTGACACAGCAGTTTTGGCCCCAATCATAACTGTTCCTCTTAAACCACTTATCAATTATTCTCCTAAAATAGCTTTCTACTGGAAAAGCATATGTAGGGAGTAAAGTAAATAAATATAACATACCGTTTCATTTCCTAGAATTTAATAGGCCCTCAAATTATAAACCATTTTTATTTATAAAAATAAAAGTTACAGAAAAATGTTCATCCACATACATTAAGTATTCAATCACAAAATAAACAGATATATAAATGAAACATTCTGCCCTCAAATGAGTTTATTAGAATAATAACCAGGTAATCAGAAATGGAAAAAAAAAGATAGAAAAGAAATAGTACACATTTTAGTATCCATAATTTCATTAATAATACCACTTTTGTATAATTTTTGACATTTATCAAATGTATTTCATTTTAATGTAAGATATTGTTTGTTGCTAAATGGAAACCTTATGTACGTATAGTCAAGTGTGTCACTACCTTAACAAACATCAATTTTTGAAATGATATTTTTGTCTCAGTATTATTAAAATGCCAAGTCACATATTTTCTGTGTATTTTATCACTTTGGGTTTTATTTTTATTATGAAAGCTTTTAATATAAAGAAGAGTTTGACTTATTTGTTTAATCATGAATTTTATAATGATTTGAAACTTTTTTCTCAGTTTAAAATACTTTTTCAGAGGAAAATATAATTCAGTTCATGAAGATCAATTTACATGTAGTTGAATGCAATTTATGATATTCTCTATTAAATAATATAAGGTATAACAATATTATTTTAGTTGTTTTCCTTACCCAGGATAAGAGGAAGCCTCATAATCACAGAGCTATGTATCAAACAGCAAACAAAAAGCTGCTGCTGCTGCTGCTAAGGCGCTTCAGTCGTATCCAACTCTGTGTGACTACATAGACGGCAGCCCATGAGGGGCGCCCGTCCCTGAGATTCTCCAGGCAAGAACACTGGAGTGGGTTGCCATCTCTTTCTCCAGTGCATGAAAGTGAAAAGTGAAAGTGAAGTCGATTGGTCCTGTCTGACTCTTAGCGACCCCATGGACTGCAGCCACCAGGTTCCTCCGTCCGTGGGATTTTCCAGGCAAGCGTACTGGAGTGGGGTGCCATTGCCTTCTCCAGGCAAATGAAAAGAAGAATCATCAAATTCATAATCCACACAATGGGTAGAACAAACTCACTTTCAGTACTGTGAGATATAGAACAATGGCAAGGATTTATTTTTCCATAATATTGAGTGTATTAGCCAGTTTACAGTAGATATCTATGGAAAGGATCAAAAAAATTTTTTTCCTCTTCTGAGTAGCCCCCAAATCCGTAATCCTCTTGAACACTGAGGATTGCTTCTAAGGGAATGTTTTGTAATAAGATATACATTTTGGGAGAAAAGACAGCCTCTTCAATAAGTGGTGCTGGGAAAACTGAACAGCTACATATAAAAGAATGAAATTAGAACACATTCTAACACCATGCACAGAAGTAAACTCAAACTGGATTAAAGACTTACATGCAAGGCCAGAAACTATAAAGGTCCTAGAGGAAAACATAGCTAGTACACTACTTGACATAAATCACAGCAAGACCCTCTGTGACTAACCCATAGAATAATGGAAATAAAAACAAAAATAAGTAATTGGGATCTAATTAAACTTAAAAGTTTTTACACACCAAAGGAAATCATAAACAAAGAGAAAGACAATCCTCAGAATTGGAGAAAATAATAGCAAATGAAACAACTGACAAAGGACTGATCTCCAAAATATAAAAGCAGCTCATGCAGCTCAATACGAGAAAAACACAACCTAATCAAAAAATGAGTAGAAGATCTAAACAGATGTTTCTCCAATAAGACATACAGATAGCTAATAAACACATGAAATCAACATGGCTCATTATTAGAGAAATGCAAATCAAAACTACAATGAGGCATCACCTCACAATGGTTAGAATGGCCATTATCAATAAATTTACAAATAATAAATGCTGGAGAGGGTGTGGAGAAAAGAGAACTCTCTTGTACTGTTGGTGGGAATGTAAATTGATATAGCAACTATGGAAAGCAGCATGGAGATTCCTTAAAAACTCTGAATAAAACTATCAATGATCCAACAATTTCACTACAGGGCACATACACCAAGGAAACCGTAATCAAAAAGGCACATGTACCCCAATGTTCATTGCAATACTATTTGCAACAGTTAGGCCATGGAAGCAACCTATATATTCATCAACAGATGAGTGGATAAAGAAGTTGTGGTATATGTACAAGGGAATATGACTCAGCCATAAAAAGGAACACATTTGAGTCAGCTATAATGAAGTGAATGAATCTAGAGTCTATTGTACAGAGTGAATTAAGTCATAAAGAGGAAAACAAACATTGCATATTAACTCATATATATGGAATTTTGAAAGATGTTACAGATGAACCTATTTGCAGGGTAGCAATAGAGATAGATATAGAAAACAGACTTGTGGATACAAAGAGGGAAGGAGAGGGAAGGAAGAATTGAGAGAGTAACACTGAAACATACACATTACCATATATAAAATAGTCAGTGGGAATTTGCTGTAGCATGCAGGGAGCTCAAACCTGGTACTCTGTGACACACACCTAAAGGGGTAAGATGGGGTGGGAGGTGTGAGGAAGGTTCAACAGGGAGGGGGTCTATGTATACCTATGGCTGAGTCATATTGATTTATGGCAGAAACTAATACAATATTATAAAGCTATCATCCTCTAATTAAAAATAGATACATTTATTTTAAAAGAAATACATTTTCAAAAACTGATCTCTGTCCATTTGAAACAAAAGCAGATTAGCCTAAGCTATGGACCAAAGTATAAGTACTTATGAAATAGTAGAGTTCTCAAATGTTGAAATAATGACATTTAGCTATTTAGAAACACTTTGATAAATGTTGTTCATTCATATTCGTTCAACTAATATTATTTTAGAGCATAATATGAATAAAGTAAAATTCTAGGTGTTAAATAAGAAGTTAGTAAATCATTGTTCTTTCTTCAAGGAAAGACAACTTTTGAGGAAGTGATATAGGAAGGGAAATAGGGAACACACAAAAAAATGCAGTGTATTAAGTGTATTAAGCAATAAGAACAGGTATTAAGCTCAATCTTCAGATTTAACATCAGACATTAACTTTTCTGTACATTTTATACTTAAGTTCATTGTTACTATGTTTGGGAGAATCTTTAAGCAATCTTTTTAGGACCGCATAAACCCAGAAAATAAAATTAAGCTATGGTTCCAGATCTTATATTTTCCATGGCATCAATGTAAGCCACAATGAGCCATCCATCCTCCCACACAGTTTAGGTAGAACTTTAAGTTCTCTGTTTCGTCCATGCTTGAGGCAGTCATTCTTAACTGGGCACAGACTGTCCTGAGGGGCTCCTTCCATAACACACAGCCCCTTTTCTTTCTAGATTTTTCCAACTTCCTGACTGTTTCACACCAAGTAAAAGACATCTTATTTTATGAGCTAATGAAAACTTTTCCTCGTTATTTCCAGGCAAGCATATTTTCTTTTCTTTGCTTCTGATTAAGATTCATTTTTTTCTTGGTCTATATTTCCTTTCTTCTCTGAGGCATTATTTTGGGGACAAAATATATCACTATTAACACATTTTTTCAACTTGTTCACCATATCATCCATAATTTTATGTCATTTCATCTTTATTGGCAGTTAATGTACTTCCTCAAAGAATAAGGTGGTAGAAATATGATAGAGTTATTTCCTTACATGATTTAAATATAAATTTTAAAACTATAAATCTAAAAAAAATAGAAAAATATTTGTGGCATTGACTTAGGCAAGGACTTAAGAGATGTGACAATAGCATCTCACCCTTAACGGGAAAAAAGACTCACATTGTGCTATATAAATATTTAAATCCTCTGCTCTATAAAAGATATTCCTAGGAGAATGCAATCAAAAGCCATAGACAGGGATGCAAGATTATAACATAGCATTTATGAACATGAACTTATACCTAGAAAATATAAAGAATTATATCTAGAAAAAAAACCCTCAGAATTCAACAGTGATAAAAAAATAATTGATTGGGTAAAAGATCTAAAAAGGCACGCTATCAAATAAGTTATATGGATGATGAAACATAAGAAAAGAGTATCGACATAACAATAAGAAAAAAATAATAAACTACGCAAGATATCTAAACAAGCACACTACCAAATAAGTTATATGAATGGCAAAACATAAAAGATGTTCAACATAATTAATCATTTTCTGCTCAGTCATGTCCAGAATCTTTGGTAACCCATAGACTGTAACCCTCTGCCAGCCTCCTTTGTCCATGGAGTTTTCCAGGCAAGAATACTGGAGCAGGTTGCCATTTCCTACTCTAGGGGATCTTCCTTAGCTGGCGATTGAACTTGCATCTCTTGTGTCTCCTGCATTTGCAGGCAGATTCCTTACCACTGTTGCCACCTGGGAAGCCCAACTACTCATTAGAGATAGATACCACAGCACATCTATTGAAATGCTTAACCACAAAAGTTGTAAATGCTTTTTGAAAATGATATAGGCTTTAAAAAAAAAGACAGTTTATTGTATGATTTCATTTATAAGACTTTTTGGCCAAGGTAAAACTATAGGGATAAAAAAGAAATAAATTGTTTACAGAGATTGAGCATAGGAAGAAAGTTGACCACATACAATGAAAGAGCCACAGTTCAGTTCAGTTCAGTCGCTCAGTCAAGTCTGACTCTTTGTGACCCCATGGACTGCAGCAAGCCAAGCTTCCCTGTCCATCACCACCATCGGAGTTTACTCAAACTCGTGTCACTGAGTCAGCGATGCCATCCAACCGTCTCATTCTCTGTCATCCCCTTCTCCTCATGCCTTCAATCTTTCCCAGCATCAGGATCTTTTCCAATGAGTCAGTTCTTCACATCGGATAGCCAAAGTATTGAAGTTTTAGCGTCAACATCAATCCTTCCAATGAATATTCCGGACTGATTTTCTTTAGGATAGACTGGTTGGATCTCCTTTCAGTCCAAGGGACTCTCGAGAGTCTTCTCCAACACCATAGTTCAAAATAATCAGTTCATTGGTGCCCAGCTTTCTTTATGGTCCAACTCTCATATCCATACATGATTACTGGAAAAGCCATAGCTTTGACTAGATGGACCTTTGCTGGCAAAGTAATGTCTCTGCTTTTTAATATGCTGTCTAGGTTGGTCATGACTTTTCTTCCAAGGAATAAGCATTTTTCAATTTCATGGCTGCAGTCATCATCTGCAGTTATTTTTGAGCCCAGAAAAATAAAGTCAGCCACTGTTTCCCCATCTATTTGCCATGAAATGATGGGACTGGATGCCATGATCTTAGTTTTCTCAATGCTGAGTTTTAAGCCAACTTTTCATTCTCCTCTTTCACTTTTATCAAGAGGCTCTTTAGTTCTTCTTCACTTTTTGTCATAAGGGTAGTGTCATCTGCAAATCTGAGGTTATTGATATTTCTCCCAGCAATCTTGAATCCCACTTGTGCTTCATCCAGTCCAACATTTATCATGATATACTCTGCATGTAAGTTAAATAAGCAGGGTGACAATATATAGCCTTGACCCACTCCTTTCTCTATTCAGAACCAGTCTGTTGCTCCATGTCTGATTTTAACTGTTACTTCTTGACCTGCATACAGGTATCTCAGGAGGTAGGTCAGGTGGGCTGGTATTCCCATCTCTTTAAGAATTTTCCATAGTTGTGATCCACACAGTCAAAGGCTTTGGCATAGTCATAGTCATAGATCATTCTTTTGAGATTGCATTTAAGTACTGCATTTCGGGTTCTTCTGTTGACTATGATTGCTACTCCATTTCTTCTATGGGATTCTTGCCCGCAGTAGTAGATATGATGGTCATCTGAGTTGGCCACAACTGGCTCTTTATTTGAACATTCTATATCCTGACAGTTTGGTAGATTTATGACTCTATGCACATGTCAAAACTTATATATTTGTCATTCAATATAGAATATAACAGTATAAAATTTTTAAATGATGATATTGAAGGAAACTAAAACGAAATACAAACTGTAACACTATCTTTTAATTATTGCAATTATAACAACACTGAAATAAGGACACAAAAATCTAATCCAATTTGAATCTGAAAATATTTTGAATACATAATATAATATGAATAACAAAGGCGCCTAAACAAAGCTTTATCTTTTGAGATGGTCTAATATAAACTCATTCTAGACACTGGGTTGTAACTCATTTTCTCAAGTAAAATAAACCAGGTTTCTTTATAAGTAGTTAATTCTAGATTTCAGACAGGAAATAGTTCGCTTTAACCTTAGAGAATATTATGGCACAAAAATAAGTAAGTGCACCATCAAGGATGGAGGCATGCCAAAGTTCAGAAGAAACTTCAATGAGCAAATTTGCAGCAATTTATCAAAAACAAAAAATATTGAGAGCACTGATTTATGACCCATACAATAATATAGAAATGAGACTATTCTGATATAATATGGATCAAAGAACTTACATTATTACACACAGAATGAATGTTATTTTTCAGTTGCTAAGTCACATCTGAATCTTTGCAACCACATGGATTGTAGCATGACAGGCTTCTATTTCCTTCACTATTACTCAGGATTGCTCAAACTCATGTCCATTGAGTAGGTGATGCCATCGAACTGTCTTGTCCTCTGTTGTCCCCTTCTCCTCCTGCCTTCAATCTTTCCTAGCATCAGGGTCTTTTCCAATGAGTTGGCTCTTCACATCAGGTGGCCAAAGTATTGGAGCTTCAGCTTCACCATCAGTCCTTCCAATGAATATTCAGGACTGACTTCCATTACGATTGACTGGTTGGATCTCCTTGCTGTCCAATGGACTCTCAAGAGTCTTCTCCAGCACCATGATTCAAAAACATCAGTTCTTCTGCACTCAGCCTTCTTTTTGGTTCAAACTCTCATCCATACATGACTACTTGAAACAACATAGCTTTGACTATATGGACCTTTGTAAGCAANACTTCCATTACGATTGACTGGTTGGATCTCCTTGCTGTCCAATGGACTCTCAAGAGTCTTCTCCAGCACCATGATTCAAAAACATCAGTTCTTCTGCACTCAGCCTTCTTTTTGGTTCAAACTCTCATCCATACATGACTACTTGAAACAACATAGCTTTGACTATATGGACCTTTGTAAGCAAAGTGATGTATCTGCTTTTTGAAACACTGTCTAGGTTTGTAAAAGGCTTCCCAGGTGGCTTAGTGGGTAAAGAATCCACCTGCAATGCAGGGGACACGGGAGATGCAGGATCAATTCCTGGGTCAGAAAGATCCCCTGAAGGAGGGCATGGCAATCCACTCCAGTATTCTTGCCTGGAGATTCTCATGGACAGAGGAGCCTGTCAGGCTAACGTTCATAGGGTCACAAAGAATTTCACACAACTGAAGCAACTGAGCATGCGTGCACAGGTTTGTCGTAGCTTTCCTTCCAAGGAACAAGTGTCTTTTAATTTCATGGCTGCAGTCACCACTGGCAGTGATTTTGGAACCCAAGAAAATAAAGTCTGTCACTGTTTCCATTTCATGTTTTCCCCATCTACTTGCCATGAAGTGATGGGACCAGATGCCATGATTTTAGTTTTTTGAATGTTGATTTTTAAGCCAGCTTTTTCATTCCTCTTTCACCCTCATCAAGAGGCTCTTTAATTCCTCTACACTTTCTACTATTAGAGTGGTATCATCTGCATATCTGAGATTGCTGATATTTCTCCTGGAAATCTTCATTCCAGTTTGGGGTTCATCCAGCTGGCATTTCACATGATATACTTTGCAAACAAGTTAAGTAAGCATAGTGACAATGTACAGCCTTGGCATACTCCTTTCCCAATTTTGAACCATTTTGTTTTTCCATGTCCAATTCTAACTGTTGCTTCTTGACCTTGATTGCATGTTTTTCTAGAATTTCCTTGTTTTTTAATATGATCAAGTGGATGTTGGAAATTAGATCTCTGGTTCTTCTGCCTTTTCTAAATCCAGTTTGTATATCCAGAAGTTCTCAGTTCAAGAACTTTTGAAGCCTTGCTTGAAGCATTTTGAACATTGTCTTGTTAGTATGTGAAATGAGTGCAATTGTATGGCAGTTTGAACATTCTTTGGCATTGTCTTTTTTGAGATTGTAATAAAAACAAAAAACAAAACAAAACAAAAAAAACAACTTTTCCAGTCCTGTGTGTCCTGCTGAGCATCCAGAGAAGGACTCAGTTTTCCCCACAGCCAATCTTTCCCATCAGGAATCTTGCACACGCCTCTTATCCTCACCCATCAGAGGGCAGACAGAAGAAGCAAGAACTACATTTCTACAACCTCCAGAATAAAAACAACAGTCACAGAAAGCTAACCAAAATGATTACACAGGTCATTGTATAATTCAATGAAGCTATGAGACATGTCATGCAGGGCCATCCAAGATGGATGGATCATGGTGGAGAATACTGACAAAGCACACTTCTCTGGAGAAAGGAATGGGAAACCACTCCAGTATTCTTGCCTTAAGAACTCTCTGAACAGAATGAAAAGGCAAAAAGATATGACACCAGATGAGCCCCCAGGTTAGTAGAAGAAATGAGGGGGTTAAAATGTGCCCTAAGAACACTGGAGTGATGACTATTTCAGGTAAAGTCTATCCATAAATGCAAATTTCACTGGTCAAAACACTGAGAAAAATATTATTTGCTGGTCCAAAACTACTTCCCCCCATATATATATTAACTACAGTGGAGAAAATAGTAAGTTTATAGAGAAGAAACCTGGCAAAGTCCACCTAAATCAGTAATTGAGGTTAACAGTATCTGTAATAAGACAACTTGATATCATAAAACCTCAATATAGGACACTGAGAGGGCACATCATTTGTGTGGTATGTTTGTCCAAAATGCAAAACCGCTATCTACATGAGAAAGTGTCAAGCAGAACTAAGCGGAGCGACAGTCTGTAAANAAAGTCCACCTAAATCAGTAATTGAGGTTAACAGTATCTGTAATAAGACAACTTGATATCATAAAACCTCAATATAGGACACTGAGAGGGCACATCATTTGTGTGGTATGTTTGTCCAAAATGCAAAACCGCTATCTACATGAGAAAGTGTCAAGCAGAACTAAGCGGAGCGACAGTCTGTAAAAGAACTGACAAGTACACTTGAAAAGTGTCAAAGTCATGAAAGAGAGATACCGAGGAAATGTCAGAGACTAGAGAAGACAAAGCAGACCTGACTCCTAAATTCAGGGTGGAATCCTGGATCAGGTGCTAGAAAATAAAGGGGACATTAATGGAAAGACTTGTAAAATCCAAGTAAAGTCTATAGTTTCATTAATATGTTAATTTCTTAGCGTTGTAACTGCACTATGATAGTGCAAGATGTTAACAAAGGGAGAAGGAGAGTAAAGGGCATGTGTGAAATCTCTGTATTACTTTTTGTAAACCTAAAATTGCTTCAAAATTAAAAAAATCAGAATGCACACTTCTCATTACTATGATACCAATATTTTCATTTAGAAGGCAATTAGATGAATAAATGCTATAAATATATATACATTATCATCATATTTCACTTACATATACTTATTTGTATATACAAATAATAAATTTGGGTATGTGAAATAATAATGTCTGTACCAGGAAAGATGGCAGAGGAGAATGAATTTATGGGTATTTAGAAGGAAAAATTATGAGGCTTGTTGATCTAAGTGGTCTTGAGTGAAGAACTGATAATATTACAATTTATTACCAGATCTGGCTTCAGCAAATAGATAGATATTGATGGTACTAGTAATTACAGGTGAAACTATGCTAACTACATCTTATGAAAAGAAAATGAGGTCAATAATAGAGAAGTTTTATTCAAAATACCTGTGGGGCATTTGTATAAACTAAAAAAAAACCGGAAGTTCAAGTTTGAACAATACNCTCCTTTTCCTGTTTGGAACCAGTCTGTTGTTCCAGGTCCAGTTCTAACTGTTGCTTCCTAACCTGCATACAGATTTCTCAAGAGGCAGGTTAGGTGATCTGGTATTCCCATCTCTTAAAGAATTTTCCACAGTTTATTGTGATCCACACAGTCAAAGGCTTTGGCATATTCAACAAAGCAGAAGTAGATGTTTTTCTGGAACTCTCTTGCTCTTTCCATGATCCAGCGGATGTTGCCAATTTGATCTCTGGTTCCTCTGCCTTTTCAGAATTAGACAAATGTGTGTCATTTTCACAGTGTATTCTCATTTCATTATAACTATGTACCCATGTAGGAAACATTTTTCTACTCTGATTGAGATATGCATATAATAAATATTTTACTTCCCCCTAAACTTTCTATTAAAAAATGACATTCAAATTAATTGATGTAATATATCACATCAACAGATTAAAGGACAAAAGTCATACAAACATCACAATAGACAGAGAAAAAGAATTTTGCAAAATTGTAATGCCTTTTCATGATAAAACACTCAAAAAACTAGGAGTAGAAGGAACTTCCCCAATCTTATAAGAAGCACTATGAAAAACTCAATGTTAAGATTATATTTAATGGTGAAAGATTGAATACTTTCCCCCTAAAATCAGGACTAAGACAAGGATGTCCCCTTTTACCACTCTATTCAACATTGTTCTGGAGGTTCTACTTAGGATGATCAGGCAAAAGAATGAAATGAATGGCATCTTAATTTGAAAAAAAGAAGTAAAATTGTGTTTACAGATAACATGACTGTGTACATAGACAATCCTAAGGAATTCACACAAAAAAATTAAAGCTAATAAATGAATTCATTAAGATTGCAGAATACATCTTCCATATACCAAGAAAAGGTATCCTATAATCACTGATTAGAAGAAAATATTGTGAAAATTAAAATACTCCACAAAAATTAATACAAAGGTTCAATGCAATTCACATCAAAATCTCAGCTGAGTTCTTTATAGAAATTGAGAAGGTAACACTCAAATTCATAAGGAACCTCAGAGGATTCAGAATAGCTAAGACAATCTTGAGAAAGGAGAACAGCAAGCACTTTACAACTTCAAAACTTACTACGAAGCTATAGCAATCAAGACAGTGTAGAGCTGGCATATGATTAAACATATAGAACAATGGGATAAAGTTGAGTGTTCATCAATGAACCCTCATATTTTTGGTCAATTGGTTTTTAACAAAGTTTCCATAAAGTTAAATGAAAAATGAGTAGTTTCTTAACAGTGTTTCTGGGATAGTTGGAGAGTCACATGAGAGTATGGAAGTTAGACTCCTATCACATACCACACCCCCAAAATTAATTCAGAATGTATCAAAGACTTAAACATAAGAGATTAACTGTAATAGATTTAGAAGAAAAGATGGGAGAGAGTGTAAATCTCCATGATAATGGATTTGGTCACAGTTTCTTGTATATTACAGCAAAAGTACAGGAAAAAAATGAAAAAGAGAGGGAAGATGAACATTAATAAAATTTAAAAACCTATATTCTTCTAATAAAATCATAAAAGAATTTTAAAAATACACATGATGGGTGGATATTTTTGCAAATCAGTTATCTTGTAAAAGTTTATATCTACTATATAAAGAACCATTACAACCCAAGAATAAAGAGAAATGAAGAGAAACTTGTTCAGAAGCTATAGATACTATGACATTACTTAGAAAATGATGGGAATACCCTTGGAAATCTGACTGGCAATAGATTGGGTCAAATCATAAGTAACTTAATAACATAACTAGTGAGGACTCTCTGAATATTTGCATTTTAGAAGAAACATCACGGCATCAGGGTAGAGGATGATTTGAAAGAAAGAAACAAGAAGGTCACTTAAACCATGACTACCATAGTACTAATAAAAAAACAATTGTAAACATTAAAAGAGCAGAAAAAAAACTTTGCTTGAAATGTGTAGTTTTTTAATGATATGATTGTGAGTGTGTTTGTGTGTTTCCATGATCATTTGTTGATGACATAAATCTAAGATCATAGAAAAGTATTTGTGAATATCAAAATGCTAATTATTTACATTTCATTTATGACATATATAATCTATGAATGAAGTTTGAGAAGTCATAATAAAAACCTTCATGGATTAATAGGAAGCAAGTGGACAATAATTTAAGAGTTTCGATGCTGAAGCAAACACAATGATGACTAACATAGATGAGAATCTAAACAATGTTAAACTAACTTAAATTTCTCATCTCTTTTGAAAAGTAAAATTTTCCCTCACCACTAGAAGCACTTGAGGTTGCAAAGCAAAGTTTTGTGAACTGCAGAAAACCTTGTAGCAATAAACCCAAATGAGCACATAGCTTCAGAATTTAAAGTATAGCCATTGGTTGGTTGATTTTTAACCTGTTATATGAAACTCCTATATCTCCTTTAATGACACATCACTGTGACTAGAATACCTAGTACATAAAACCATGAGTGGACAATATTGCTTCTAAAATATCTGCAATGTCCCCATTAAATTGTATCTTTGTAAATACTAAGATTCTATTATATGGTGACTTAGTACACAAATGCATTTTTTTCTTTGTAAAAAGAAAACAGTGACACCTAAAGTTAACTATCACTGATAATATATGTAGAAGCTTAAATAATCACTCAGAAAAAAAAGATCTATCGAAAGATTTTTCTTAAGGTAACTCCATGATTACTTAAATTAGAATTTGAGGTTTTTATGAAAGGAAAATAAAATCTATACACCTTTGAAATCATACTTAGTTATTAAAATAAGTTTTCTGACATTTTCTTCAAATCTTTTATTTAATTTTTAAATTATTTATATTTTCATTAGGCACCTTTGTATCTCCTGTTGCACTAACACACAGGTGTTTATTAAACTGTTACTGGTTTAACTTCACTACATAATGGAACTGTGAAAAAAATACTTTAATTCTAAATATAGTTGAAAGAACACAAAGAAAGACATGAGGGAATACACATTTAGCTGTTCACTTTTGAATTTAAAAGATAATGTATAATTATTATAGGAGATTGGAAAAGTCCCAGAATAGAAGGAAAAATAAATAGTATCCTTAGCCAGAAATAATCTTTAGGAAAAAAAAAACAACAAAAAACTATTTCCTTAGAAGATTTCTGTAGAGGTAGTTTATACTGTTTGCTTTATAAGGNTAATGGAACTGTGAAAAAAATACTTTAATTCTAAATATAGTTGAAAGAACACAAAGAAAGACATGAGGGAATACACATTTAGCTGTTCACTCTTGAATTTAAAAGATAATGTATAATTATTATAGGAGATTGGAAAAGTCCCAGAATAGAAGGAAAAATAAATAGTATCCTTAGCCAGAAATAATCTTTAGGAAAAAAAAAACAACAAAAAACTATTTCCTTAGAAGATTTCTGTAGAGGTAGTTTATACTGTTTGCTTTATAAGGATAGTGTTTTTGAATTTTAAACTTGATTTTTTATTTTTACATAGCATTCCTAAATATTTAAATTTTATTTGAAAATTTCTAAACTTTAGTGATTCATTTTTTTTTCTTCAAATGGAATAGTAATTTACTTAATCAGTTCTCTATTCTTGAGTATTTAGAATGTATTTCATCTTAATATATTAGAAAATTATAAATAATGCTATAATTTTATCTTTGCCCTATATTATCTTAGCAATCTACTTCTAAGATTGTTATCTTTATGCCACAAGAACTCTTTTAACTCTATAAAGTTGTTGAAGTTCTAGAATTTTCCCACTTATAACTTTTTATTTTACTTGCTGTTTTGAAAAAAAAATAAGAACAATATCATGAAAAGATACTTTTAATATTGAGAAATTCAGAATCTCAAAATTAACACTGATTATCAGTCTAAATTAGAATCTAGAACTTTATGTATTAATTCAATACTATATTCTTACATGTTGAAATAACTATAATAAAACCTACATTTCTGCTTTTGTATGTACTGATGTGACTGAAAGTTATTTTTAAACTATTTAGTAGGAAGTCATTTTATGGTCTCCTTTTAAATGTAATTTAATTCCCTGTCCTTTCTTTAACACAGTTAAATAGATTTAAATTAGCAAATGAAAAAACATGAATGCCTATCGGCACTAGATTTAGGAGATATGGATATTCAGTTTTCCTAGAACCACCACCCTTTTGCCACAGAACTTATTTATTAAGTATAATCTGCATATAGCAGTTGGATAGTTGATAAAAATATGTGCATGTGTGGGCTCAGTCATCTCCAATCATTTGTGACCCCATGGATTGTAGTCTACCAGGCTCCTCCATTCAAAGGATTTTACAAGCAAGAATACTGGTGTGGATTGCCATTTCCTACTCCAGGGGATCTTCTTGACCCAGGGATCAAACCCATGTCCCTTGTGTCTCCTGCATGGGCACATGGATTCTTCACCACTATGCCACATAGCTTGATGAATTTTCTCGAAAGTGATACGTTTACTTTCAGATGATATTGGCAAAGAGTTTTCTAGAATGAGTTTACCAATTTATGGAAGTGTTCCAATTAAGCCCCATCTGTAGCCAGGCTAAAATTTAGTATTATTTTAGCCACTCTGTTGAGCATGTAATAGTGTGACATTATGTGACTTTAATTTTCATTTATTATTGCTTCATCTCAGATAGATGGGGAAACAATGGAAACAGTGAGAGATATTATTTTGGGGGGCTCCAAAATCACTGCAGATGGTGACTGCAGCCATGAAATTAAAAGAGGCTTGCTCTTTGGAAGAAAAGCTATGACCAAACTAGACAGCATATTAAAAAGCAGAGACATTACTTTGCCAACAAAGGTTTGTCTAGTTAAAACTTTGATTTTTCCAGTAGTCATGTATGAATGCGATAGTTGGAGTATAAAGAAACCTGAGGGCTGAAGAGTTATGCTGTGGTATTGGAGAAGACGCTTGAGAGTCCCTTGGACTGCAAAGAGATCTAACCAGTCCAACCTAAAGGAAATCAGTCCTGAATGTTCACTGGAAGGACTGATGTTGAAGCTGAAACTCCAATACTTTGGCCACCTGATGCAAAGAGCTGACTCTTTGGAAAAGACCCTGATGATGGGAAAGATTGTAGACAGAAGGACAATGGGATGGCAGAGGATGAGTTTATTGGATGGGATCACTGACTCAACAGACATGAGTTTGAGTAAACTCTGGCAGTTGGTGATGGACAGGGAAGCCTGTTGTGTTTCAGTCCATGGGGTTGCAAAGAGTTGAACATGTCTGAGCAACTGAACTGAACTGAATGACCAAAGAAGTTGAGCATTTTCAATAAGTTTATTGGCCATATGGTTATTTTCCTTCACAAAAGTGCCTATTCAAGTCTTTTATCTGTTTCACTGTTGGGTTCTCTTCCTTTTCCCTGCTGTATGTAACATATGTAAAAATATACAATGGACATGAATCATTTGTAGATATGTTTATTGTTAAATATTTTCCTACATTGTGGTTTGCCTTTTTGCGCTCTAAAATATATCTTTTAAAAGAACAGAAGTATACTTTGGTATTTTACAGATTTTCTTCATTGTTTTGTAGTCAGTTACCTGTATAATATAGTGGAAGAGAACAAGGAAGTTACTGAAGTTTAAATGTGTTCCCAGTCATCGTGGGCTCGCACACAAGGATAGTTGTTCAGGATGGAGGCAGTCACTCCTGGGGCACCTGCCCCTGTTCAGAGCAGAGGTTGTTCAGCACTGCTTGGAACTTCTCCCCCTGCAAAGTCCAGTGATGTTCCAGGAATGGGAAGGGAAAGAGAAAGGTATAAGTGAAACATGAGGGTATAAGCCACTGGGTGTGTTTAAAGCATGCATGCATGTGTGCTAAGTCACTTCAGTGGTGTCCCACTCTTTGTAACCTATGGACTGTAGCCTGTGAGGCTCCTCTGTCTGTGGGATTCTCCAGGCAAGAATACTGGAGTGAGTTGCCATGCCCTTCTCCAGGGGATCTTCCTGACCTAGGGATCGAACAAGGGTCTCAGCACTACAGGAAGAATGTTTACCATCTGAGCCACCAGAGAAGCCCTGTTTAAAGCATACACTTAGTTTATTGTGGGGGATTGTGTAAGAGGCAAAAATATGGATGAACACCATGCAGCCTCTCCTGGGGGAATGGGGACAACTGGGCTGAGGGGATAGGGTTGGGCTCACATGTCTATTGATGAAACCAGCAGAAGGATGGTGAGATGAAGTGACCATACAGAAGTCACGTTTTTCCCATGTCTCCTCTTGGGGCAGATGAAGTAAAAACTAAACTTTCCTTCTTAAAATATCTGGAGTTCTAGTCTCTGTAATGTTAATTGTCCATCTCACTGTTGTAGTATCCTAGACTCAGAATACTTTGCTTGCTCAATCATCCTCATAAAACTTGAAGTTTAAAAGATTGTGCCAGTAATAACTATTATCACCCTAGCCATTTTACTTTTAAAAATGAGCTATTATACATTGACAGGAAGACTTTGTACAGTACTCCCTTTCTTCCTCTACTGTCTTCCCTACTCTCGGCCTCTCATTACTTTGAGCAGTATGATATATTTTCCAGGCCCTGTTCTGTGTGCTAACAAATACATGTTAAGTGGACTAATTAAAAAAAGAACAGAAATGTAAACTTTAATGTGGTATACTTTAGTCATCGTTTTTTCTTAAATGTTTAGAAGTGTCCTTTCTGAGACACTTTTGATTACCTGAATTTTTAAGGAAATTTTCTCTCTTTTTTTAAGATCTTCCCAGAGATCTTCCTGATCCAGGGATCAAACCCGAGTCTCTTAAGCCTCTTGCAGTGAAAGATGGTAAAGAATCTGCCTGCAGTGCAGAAACCCAGGTTTGATCCCTTGTCGGGAAGATCCCTGGAGAAGGAAATGGCAACCCACACCGGTATTCTTGCCTGGAGAATCCCGTGAACAGAGAAGCCTGGTGGGTTACAGTCCATAGGATCACAGAGTTGGACACCACTGAAGTGACTTAGCATACACACACACATGTTACCCACACACGTAGATCCTATATGTTCCTAGAATTGATTTCACTATGTTGTGTGAGATACTGCAGTCCTTTTTTTTTTTTTTCCAATATGAGTATTCAATTTAGCCTGCAGGCAATGTTTATTGAAAACACAATTTTTGTGCCAGTGCCCAGAAATATTATCTTTATTAGACTGAATTATAATATCTTTTCTTTCATATATTAATTTTCTTTATATTTTTGCTTCTATTTTAGGATAATCTCTTATATAACATTGTTGATGTAATATGTATTAGTATTATAATTTCCTAAGTCTTGGTATCTGATAAGAAATTAACTGTGTGTAATTCCTCAAAACCATCTTACATTGTTTTCTTGACAAATATAGTAATGCTCACCAAATAGTCCAAACCTTCCAAATATGCTCTATTTTTCACCCTCTTTGAAATTAGGCAGGGACATGTGATTAGTCCTGTTAAACTTGTTACAAGTAGAAATGTCACTTTTTGACCAAAGCATAAAGAGAAAATGTCAGTGTTCAATGCAGTGTCTTCACTTCTGACACTTTATTCTAGATTCCCAAGTCACTGACTATTCTCCTGGAAGATCATCAAAGCTACAAAAGACTTTGCATTCACAAGAAAACCTCTTCTTGTTATTGTTAAGTTACTCTATTGTTTCTGATTCCTTGAGATTACATGGATAGTAGCATGCCAAACTTCTCTTTCCTTCACCATCTCCCGGAGCTTGCTTAAACTCATGTCCACTGAGTCGGTGATGCTATGCAACCATTTCGTCCTCTGTCATCCCATTCTCCTCCTGCCTTCAGTCTTTCCTAGCATCAGGGTCTTTTCTAATGAGTCAGCTCTTCACATTTGATGGCCAAAGTACTGGAGCTTCAGCATCAGCATCAGTACAGAACATCCAATGGCCATTCAGGATTGATTTCCTTTAAGATTTACAGGTTGATCTGCTTGCAGTCCAAGAGACTCTTAAGCGTCTTCTCAAACACCACAGTTCAAAAGCATCAGTTCTTCAATGCTCAGCTTTCTTTATGGACCAACTCTCATATCCATACATGACTACTGGAAAAAGCATAGCTTTACTTAAACAGACCTTTGTTAGAAAAGTGATGTCTCTGTTTTTTAATACACTCTCTATGGTTGTCATAGCTATTCTTCAAAGGAGCAAGTATCTTTTAAATTCATGGATACAGTCACAATCTGCAGTGAGATTGGAGCCTAAGAAAATAAAATATGTCACTGTTTCCTTTATTTCCCCATCTATTTGCCATGAAGTGATGGGACCAGATGCCATGATCTTCGTTTTTTGAAGGTTGAGTTTTAATTCAGTTTTTTCACTCTCTTGTTTCACTTTCATCAAGAAGTTCTTTAGTTAACTCTTTGCTTTCTGCCATAAGGGCGGTGTTATCTGCATGTCTCAGGTTACTGATATTTCTCCTGGCATTCTTGATTCCACTTGTGCTTCATCCAGCCCAGCATTTTGCATGACGTACTCTGCATAAAAGTTAAATAAGCAGGGTGACAATATACAGCCTTGAAGTACTCCTTTCCCAATTTTGAACCATTCCATTGTTCCAGATCTGGTTCTAACTGTTGATTCTTGACCTGCATACAGGTTTCACAGGAGGCAGATAAGGTTTTCTGGTATTCCCATCTCTTGAAGAATTTTCCACAGTTTATTGTGATTCACACAGTCANCCTTGAAGTACTCCTTTCCCAATTTTGAACCATTCCATTGTTCCAGATCTGGTTCTAACTGTTGATTCTTGACCTGCATACAGGTTTCACAGGAGGCAGATAAGGTTTTCTGGTATTCCCATCTCTTGAAGAATTTTCCACAGTTTATTGTGATTCACACAGTCAAAGGGTTTGTCATAGTCAATAAAGCAGAAGTAGATATTTTTCTGGAATTCTATTGCTTTTTCTGTGATGCANGAACTGACTCATTGCAAAAGACCGTGATGCTGGGAAAGACTGAAGGCAGGAGGAAAAGGGGACAACAGAGGATGAGATGGTTGGATGGCATTACCAACTCGATGGACATGAGTTTGAACAAGTTTCAGGAGTTGGTGATGGACAGGGAAGACTGGCCTGTTGCAGTCCATGAGATCACAAAGAGTCGGACATGACTGAGTGACTGAACTGAACTGAACATAATTTAGTTAATGTGTTATTAAAATAATTTTGGCAAAGGACACACGTATGACTAGAATTTTAAATTCATCCTGTGTTAAGAAAATACCACTTAGTAAGAGACAAGAAAAATTTACTTTTGAGATCTTTTAATTAATGCCAGGTCTCTATGATTATTAGTAACATATCCCAATTATTTATTCCAAGACAAGACACTGGAATGTGGAACGGTGTCACCAAATGGATTTTGCCTTATCATCCCCAAATGATTCTTCAGTTCAATACAGATTCTGCCAACCAATATGGCACAGTTTCTACTCAGACTGAGATAATCAGCTGCCTGTGGTTCCATGTACTATAGCTGACTTCACAAGAAANCCCAATTATTTATTCCAAGACAAGACACTGGAATGTGGAACGGTGTCACCAAATGGATTTTGCCTTATCATCCCCAAATGATTCTTCAGTTCAATACAGATTCTGCCAACCAATATGGCACAGTTTCTACTCAGACTGAGATAATCAGCTGCCTGTGGTTCCATGTACTATAGCTGACTTCACAAGAAAAAACACAATCTCAAGAATCAGCTTGAGCCAAGTCACAATTTCACTGTAACTATAGAAACCAACATAGAGAGGCATCATTCTTTTTTTCTGTCTTCCTTCTCATCCAAATCCCCAGAACCTTTGGAAACAAAATCACAAACTAATCCTCACCTACCAAGTTTATAAAGTCTGGTTGAAAGTGATGAGGACACTGAGTTGGCTTGACCGCTGATCCACACCTCACACTGGGGCAATACAGCAAGTGCAGGCATTGAAAATCAGAGATAAGGAGAAAACAGGATTTCTCAGGATGAGCTATAAAAAGAAATTCCAACAGTAAGAACCTGACATATGTTACACACAAAATACTGGCAAAGCAAATGCAGTCCGTAACCTCTTTCCAAATCAAGTGTGTATTAAAGGACAAAGGCATTACTGTATTTAACAACTAGGGGTTCTATAAAATAAGCTTTTAGGAAAAAATAATTATATGACTTATAAAAACTACAAATATATATATATATATACACACATATATATATATTTTTTACTTCCTATAATTATTTAAGGAGAAAACACAAAAATGACTTAGGCACATCCAGAAAGATGAAACCGGAAACTTTATAAAACTAAGTTGTCTGAAACATGAGGGAAATTTTAAAAAAAATTTAATAAATTTTGCTTTATGTGTTATTTGAGACACATACACATGTACACTCCTCTGCTTGTGCAAGAAATAAAACACATTTTAAAAGTTAACCTATTCAGTTCAGTTCACTCAGTCGTGTCCGACTCTTTGTAACCCTATGAACCGCAGCACGCCAGGCCTCTTAGTCAGAATGCTCTTTTTGGATCCAAATGCCTTTTTAGGACCTCTTTAGCTGAGCTCATTTGAACTAAAAATCACTTAATTTTGCCCCAATTATGTTCTTTCCTCATGTAAATAATTATATTTGAATGATTTGTGCCAACTTGTTCTTCTAGTATCCCTATACTGTAATAACATGTATTAGGACTCTTACACAAGAAAGCTTAAGTAACCCTTTCGATCATCTTATTATAAATTCATTAGAGACATAGTTTGATTCTGCAGTTGAGGACACCATCAAAGTCTTGCTGTAGTTAAATATATATAAGAAGAGAATCATGGAAAGCTTCCAGGTTAGACTATCTATAGCCCAGAGCCTTAGACTGCTTGACTGGGTGTGCTGATCAATTCAAGTTGATTTACTCAACAGTTATTGGCTGGATGGCATCACCGACTCGATGAACATGAGTTTGAGTGAACTCCGGGAGTTGGTGATGGACAGGGAGGCCTGGCGTGCTGTGATTCATGGGGTCGCAAAGTGTCGAACACGAGGGAGTGACGATAGAAACAAAAAGAAAAACAGAAACAAAATCATGAAAAACCTATAATCATTACCAAGGAGATAGTAGGTAGAAAGAAGTAAATCCTATCATGTGTGCTTTGATTATTTGCTCAGTCATGTCAGACTCTTTTTGACCACATGGACTGTAGCCTGCCAGGTTGCTTTGCCCATGGGCATTCTCCAGACAAGAATACTGGAGTGGGTTGCATGCCCTCCCCTAGAGGATCTTCCTAACCTAGAGATGTAAGGTCTCCTGCGTTGCAGGTGGATTCTTTACCATCTGAGCCACAGGGAAACCCACTGAAATGAAGCAAATCCTATCATGAAAGAAATAAGAAGTAAATCCTATCATGAAATGTTAAGAAATACTATTAAAGTCAAGAGGATACTAAGTTTTATTGTAGTATCAGAGATGGCTTCAGAATTGCAATATTTTCAGGGTGCTTAAAACCATAAAAAACCTATAATCACTACCAAGGAGATATTAGGTAGAAAGAAGTAAATCCTGTCGTGTGTGCTTTGATTATTTGCTCAGTCATGTCAGACTCTTTTTGACCACATGGACCAGAATTAAGCCAGAATTTTATGGAAAAGAAAAGAAGAAAATTTAAAGTTAGGGAACAGCATGAACAACAACAGAATAGATGTGATATTAATTGATGTTAGTAAAGTCAATCTCAATAAAGATATTCCCACCTTCAAGTTATTATATACAAATTTTCAGTATTTCTGGTCTCTCATTACTGTGAATATTAGTAAATCAAATATGTTTCCCATATTTTAGTGGGAAATTGTTTTTGGTTCCAGAGTTTCATGACCACTGGCTCGTGTCTGCTTCATAAAGTTTACATTTTTTTTTTTTGCTTACAAACCTAAGGATATTTTAAAAATATTTTGCAAATTAGAAACTTGATTTTAAGTCTGTCCTTATTTAAAAATTGTTAGCAGTCTTCCTTTATTTTATTCCTGTCTCTTCTGTTCTTGAATAAAAAACCATCTCACATGATATTTCACTAGATACAAAATGCAAATCTCAAATATAACAACATCTTTTGGAAATGTTAAATATAGGTGAGATATCAACTGATAATGTATTTCAATATTTCTCAAAATTTCAGACAGAAAATTAACATTGGTGATTATAGTTATTGAGAAAATATTGATATAGATTTATAGATAATTGACATTATAAATATTTTAAGGGAAACTTACTTTAACAGTATAAAAATATAATATCAACAAGAGTTTTTAATGTATGGCACTTTTACTGCATATGTATCTATTATTATTAGCTATAACTTTATAATTTAGAAGACATATACACTGACTGACTCCTTATTATGGAGGAGACTACTAAAATGCTTGGTTTGAAATTTAAAGCCTTTCAAAATGAAACCTCAAAACCTTTCCCAAGATTTCCCTCAATTTTACTTGCATGAGCTCTCTGATTCTTGAAGGCAATGGCACCCCACTCCTGTACTTTTGCCTGGAAAATCCCATGGACGGAGGAGCCTGGAAGGCTGCAGTCCATGGGGTTGCTGAGGGTTGGACATGACTGAGCGACTTCACTTTCACTTTTCACTTTCATGCATTGGAGAAAGAGATGGCAACCCACTCCAGTGTTCTTGCCTGGAGAATCCCAGGGACGGGGGGAGCCTGGCGGGCTGCTGTCTATGGGGTCGCACAGAGTTGGACACGTCTGAAGTGACTTAGTAATGAGACCTTTAATTATCCAGGCACTGAGTATTGACCAGAAAAATATCATTTAAGTCTTTTCACCTTTCCAAATAATCGTACATGAATTATAAAATCCAGAAAAAGTGTCAATTTTATTCTATGTAATCTCAGCAGCCAAGAAATTAAAAGACACTTCTTGGAAGAAAAGTTATGACCAACCTAAATAGCATATTCAAAAGCAGAGACATTACTTTGCCAACAAAGGTCCATCTAGTCAAGGCTATGGTTCTTCTAGTGGTCATGTATGGATGTGAGAGTTGGACTATGAAGAAAGATGAGCACCGAAGAATTGATGCTTTTGAACTGTGGTGTTGGAAAAGACTCTTGAGAGTCCCTTGGACTGCAAGGAGATCCAACCAGTCCATTCTGAAGGAGATCAGCCCTGGGTGTTCTTTGGAAGGAATGATGCTAAAGCTGAAACTCCAGTACTTTGGCCACCTCATGAGAAGAATTGACTCGTTGGAAAAGACTCTGATGCTGGGAGGGATTGGAGGTGGGGGGAGAAGGGGATGACAGAGATTGAGATGGCTGGATGGTATCACTGACTCGATGGACATGAGTCTGAGTGAACTCTGGGAGTTGGTAATGGACAGGGAGCCTGGCATGCTGCGATTCATGGGGTTGCAAAGAGTTGGACATGACTGAGTGACTGAACTGAACTGAATCTTTCAAAATGAACTCATTGTTTTTGATCCAACATCTTCTGTGATTTTCATTGTTTTTCTACTGACATGTAACACTCTCATGCAAAATGCATTCCCATCATTAACAGTATATTAGTTATATATACTGTAGTATATTGCTACCAGCTGTAACATAAAAGAATGTATAAAATGCACAATTTCAGAGTATTTTAGCTCCACCCTTTTCTCACACACTTATCCAGTGTGCATTGGCAATACTGTTAAAAATTTATGGTACATATTTTCAATCACTATTATCCATATACAAGCTATAAGAAGTTTTCACATTATTTTGCTGTTCTTATTTAAATATACAATAGAGTGCATTATATTCTATTTACTTTATTTCTATTATTATTTTTATGTTAGTATTATTTACAATAATAATGTACATAATGCTGACAAAGATTTGTACAGTCAAAGTTATGATTTTTCCAGCAATCATGTACACATGTGAGATTTGGACCATAAACAAGGCTGAGCACTAAAAAAATTGATGCCTTCAAACTGTGATGCTACAGAAGACTCTTGAGATTCCCTTGGACAGCAAGGAAATAAGAACAGTCAATCCTAAAGGAAATCAGCCCTGAATATTCATTGGAAGGACTGATACTGAAGTTGAAGTTCCAATACTTTGGCCAGCTGATGCAAAGAGCTGACTAATTGGCAAAGACCCTGATGTTGGCAAAGACTGAAGGCAGAAAGAGAAGGGGATGGCAGAGGTTGAGCTGGTTGGACGGCATTACCAACTCAATGGACAAGAGTTGAGCAAACTCTGGGAAATAGTGAAAAACAGGGAAGCCTGGCCGTGTCACAGTCCATGGGGTCACAAAGAGTTGGAAATGACTGGGCAACTGAACAACAACAAGAAGCTGCTTTTNTGAAAAAAGGCATGAAAAAGAAAGATCGCTTGAAAATTTACTTTCCCTTTATTAAGGCTTCTCAAAAATAACAGCTATGCGATGCAAGAAATATCACAAAGGACAAATGTCAAAAGGCTTGATTAGTTGCCAAATGATATTACTAACAATTAGTGTTAACAAAATTTGAAATTTGGCATATTGTGTTTATGAAAGATACAGTCATATGCATATCTATTAATTCTCCTTTGTGCATTTTATCTGACATCAAAAACATATTTTCAATCAGATAGCATTGTCTGAAAACAGAGCAAATTGCATTCATTACCATTTGAGAACATTACTGCCAACCCTTTTCAATCTGTTTAGGCTAAATTTCCAATTCAGTTTGAAGGTGAAGGTTAGTTTAGGCAGATCAAATAATTATAGCATTTGTGTATTAAGAATAGAACAGTCAATCAAAAATGTTGGTTATAAAGAGCTTTATATATCCTGTAAAGAAGTTTATGATATACTATTTACTAAAACATGCATATTTTAAACCTATTCACTTTAACTTACTGTGCAATCTCATCTAAGTAAGATATATATATATATACACACATACACACTCACGTATAAAAGAATCATCATAACATGATTTAAAGTAAGCATACCAAAATAGAATCAGTAGTTGAATTTCAATGCTTCTGATAATCATTATGATAATAATTACCAATGATTACCAGAAGTTTTCGATATATTTCATTTTCACAGTAGCATTGTAAAGCCATGGATGCTGTGTTTATATAGATAATGTTCATTAGCCTCACCATCCCCATAGCAGCTGCAATCAAGCAGACATTTATAAAATATGACCCTATTTCCTTTCTCACAGCAAATTTGAAAGCCTGAGCACTGACCCAAACTTGAGTCAGACAGGCTAGCTTTCATGGTGTTTTGTTTTCTGTCGAAGAACTAGAGAAAGAAGAATAACACAGCATATAACAAGAGAAATGGAGGTGAGAAAGAGTTAATGATTTTTCCTTTATTTTCAANTTTCTCACAGCAAATTTGAAAACCTGAGCACTGACCCAAACTTGAGTCAGTCAGGGTAGCTTTCATGGTGTTTTGTTTTCTGTCAAAGAACTAGAGAAAGAAGAATAACACAGCATATAACAAGAGAAATGGAGGTGAGAAAGAGTTAATGATTGTTCCTTTATTTTCAGATTCCCTCCATTGCCAGTTTTTCAGTCTTTTGAGATCCCAACTATATTTCTGTATCTGAATTTATAAGATACCCTATTTGCATACTTGGGCTTCCCAGGTGGCTCAGTGGGTAAAGAATCTGCCTGCTATGCGGGGAACACAAGAAATATGGGCTTGACCCCTGGATCAGGAAGATCCCCTGGAGGAAGGCATGACAATCCACTCCAGTATTCTTGCCTGGCGAATCCCATTATTCTTGCCTGAAGAATCCCATGGACAGAGAGGAGCCTGGCCTTGGCTGGCTCAGCTCTGTTTTATGTGTTATTTTCTCTTCCTGCAGGATGGCCAGGGCTTGTCCCAATTGTGATAACAGGCTTATAAGAATGGAAGCTTGAAATATCTCTTGATACCTATGCTAACTACCTAGGCAAACTGCCACTTCTGGCCAATTACTTTGGCCAAAGCAATCCCCCAAACCAACACAGATTCAAGGAGCAGGAAAAAGGCTCTACCTTCTGTTGAGTGGAACCAAAGATGGTACAGATATTGCAATTAATCTTGCAGGCTGACTCTTTACCATCTGAGCCACCAGGCAAGCTCAAAGGACTATGTGTTGGCTGGGAAACAAACTCAGGTCAACTGCTTGGAAGGCAGCTATTCTCACTAGTATCCCACCAACATCACACTATTAATCTACACCTGGTAATTGTTTATATACCATTGCTTTTAGGTTAATATTTGAATCTGTCTTATTTTGGTTTTCTAGTTATCCTCTGAGGGANGACTATGTGTTGGCTGGGAAACAAACTCAGGTCAACTGCTTGGAAGGCAGCTATTCTCACTAGTATCCCACCAACATCACACTATTAATCTACACCTGGTAATTGTTTATATACCATTGCTTTTAGGTTAATATTTGAATCTGTCTTATTTTGGTTTTCTAGTTATCCTCTGAGGGAGAATTGATCTGGTTTACTTAGTCTTACATGACTGGAAGACTGTTATTTCCATTTATAGGGATTTTTATTGTGCAAAGTGGTACAGCCAGGAGTAGTGGAACTATTGTCTTTCTGTGAATGAAAGTCAATAATTATGTATATGGAATTATATATTTATTTTCGATTAGGCAGCAATAATCATTCACAGTCACATTGAGTACTCTGGCTAGGAGTTCACATAGCTGCTTAGTGAGACTCCATTTGTCCCCTAGGGGATCATGTACCAACAGGCTCAGTTATGTTTACTTCAAGTGGGTATGTCATGTAAATTTAGTTTTTGACATGTAATTCAGGAAATTGAGTCTCTTTTTCACAGTTCACTGATTGTAAAGCCAATGAACAGTTTATTGGATAGTTTCCACTCAATCAGTCTGTCTGGCGCAATTTTTCCCAAGGGATTGAAACTTCACATTATTTCAATTCCAAGTAGGTCTACTTACATTGTAATAATCGGGAATTCAAGATTACCTTTTACAGTGACTTTCACTGACTTGTTATTAAATCGTTGTTCTCTTTCCCTGGTATTCTAGCAGCAACTCCAGGAAAAATGCACAACTGTAAATAAAGTAAGACTATACAATGTATGCTCCGTTAAACAAAGAATATTTCTTATAATTTTTCTTTTGTTCTACATCAGGGAGAAGAAAAATTATAAATTTATACAAGATAGCTACTGCTTTCTCTTTCACAATGTCACCATTTTAAAATCCTGTGCTCAATGCCATCATTTTTTATCAAGTTTTATCAAGTTGCTGATGTTTAGCATGAATGAAGAGATAGCACAACTTACCCCAATAGCCCCACATAACTAAGGAAAAATGCGGTTTTCAAAGGCATGTGGTATTGTTTAGGACAGTTATATTTTCTTCTTTTTATCTTTCTGTCTTTCTAAATGTGATTCACTGGTAAAACAGTTGGCAAATATTTATTAATCTGCTACCTTATAATCAGTACTAGACCCTGAACTCCCAGAAATAAAGATAAAAAGCATGAGAAATATCCCTTTTTAGAAGTACTGAAGTAAAAAACTAACATTAAAACAAGCATTCGTATTTATAATTCAGAATAATTAAATCCATGTCTATACACATTGGAANTGGCAAATATTTATTAATCTGCTACCTTATAATCAGTACTAGACCCTGAACTCCCAGAAATAAAGATAAAAAGCATGAGAAATATCCCTTTTTAGAAGTACTGAAGTAAAAAACTAACATTAAAACAAGCATTCGTATTTATAATTCAGAATAATTAAATCCATGTCTATACACATTGGAAAAGACTCTGATGCTGGGAGGGATTGGGGGCAGGAGGAGACGGGGACAACAGCGGATGAGATGGCTGGATGGCACCACCGACTCAATGGACATGAGTCTGAGTGAATTTCGGGAGTTGATGATGGACAGGGAGGCCTGGTGTGCTGCAATTCATGGGGTTGCAAAGAGTCGGACTTGACTGATCAACTGAACTGAACTGAACTATACATATTTTGAATATTCATTCAGAAAATTCATGGACAGACACTGATTTTTAAGGATCATATAAAATATGGTAATTCCTATCAAATCCTGCCTATTCCTTTAAGCCTGACAAAATGTTTACTCCTCAGAACTCTCAAAGCAACAAATTTATACTGCCTCTATTCATTTATTGTGATCTACATTCCTTTGCAGTTATTTATGACAATGATGTTTTTATTTTGGAAAACAGCCATTTGAGTAACAGAGTCTGCATGCAATTTCTTTACACATGCTCTATAATGCCCAACGTAGTTATCCCCACATAATGGGTGATCAATAAACAGCAGTGAATGATTAAACAGTTACTGCTTAAAAATCAATTAATGGTTATTGATTAATTGGTTTAAAAGGTTAAAAATCACTGTACATTGACTACTTTAAAATTTCTTTGAAGAAATTTTAGGTTTGAAAACTATATAAATCAGAAAATTTCTGAGAACACTGTAGAAAGCATAGAGGATTTCAAAAATCTATAAAGGCAACAAAGCTGGAGACCGTGAACCTATTTTTCTAGCTCAAAAAAAAGCAGCTACTGTGCATTATGGTGGATAGGAAGATAATTTGAAGCCAGTCTATGGAAGGACCTGAACCCCAGATGTCAGGCTTCAGGCTTTATGACAAATAATTAGGATGCAGTCATGGGTCTTGGTTAATGGAATAAAATTTTGAAAGCAAATCAGATCACCACTCTGCTCCTCACAAACTACCGGCTAAACCTGTTTTCCTTAACACGTGTAAGTCCTATGGATTAATTTTGCCATGACTAACCAGTGGTGTTTTCTCAAAGCATTTCTCTGCTAGAACACTTGTGTGCTTTACTTTTTCCTTTGTTCATGCTTACTAAAATCTCAATTTAGGTCTACATTTATCTAAGAACCCCTTCGCCGTAACACCAACCTTAGAAGAACTACTTCGTGAGTTTCTCTTTAAAGTATTGCCCCCTACTACCAATACAAGATCTTTTATTTCTGCAGAAGTATCTGCAGGCTTCTTTAAAGCACTCAAAGACTACAACTCTTGTTTTAACAATAGTACCTAACATATAAACTGGCACAAATTAAGCAGCCAAAGCATGATTTTTTAAACTTTTTATTTTTATTGGGGTAGAGCTGATTATGGCACCCTACTCCAGTACTCTTGCCTGGAAAATCCCGTGGACAGAGGAGCCTGGTAGGCTGCAGTCCATGGGGTCGCTACTAGTCGGACAGGACTGAGTGACTTCACTTTCACTTTTCTTTTTCATGCATTGGAGAAGGAAATGGCAACCCACTCCAGTGTTCTTGCCTGGAGAATCCCAGGGACAGGGGAGCCTGGTGGGCTGCCGTCTATGGGGTCGCACAAAGTCGGACACGACTGACGTGACTTAGCAGCAGCAGCAGCAGAGCTGATTAACAATGTTGTGGTAGCTTCAGGTATGATTTTTGAACTAGGAACCACTATGAGTAATGCTATGGATGCTATATAGCAAAATCAAGGCTTCTGATCTCCAAATGCTAAGTCAGATAGACAAAATTATATTAAATAAGCAAAATAACAATTAAAATCACAGACAATATCAAACATACAAAAATTGTCTGCTCAATGAATTGCATAGTTGATGAGTTCTTTTGTTTTTGAGAAGGAGCAAGTTGTATGATCTGCAGTTTTAGGATGAAATCACAAATGAGAAAGAATTTGACCTGAGAGTCAAAGGATCCATAGGAGAAGGAGGGAAGCTAGAAAGAAAGAGAAAAATTTGAGTGAGATTTAGTGTAAACAAATAAAAGAAGAAAACAAGGAATTACAAGGTACATTCCATGAAGATGGCGCAGACATTTTGGCAATGCAGAAGTTCATATAGCAAATAGTAGATTGTCAGTTTGGATCATCAAACTAGAGATACACTGTGTGAACGTGATTAATATCTATAAATTTTCAATTATAAAATAAATAAGTCATGGGGATATAATGTACAGTATGGTGATTAGTGTTAATAATACTGTAGTGCATTTGAAAGTTGCTACGAAAGTAGATATTAGAAGTTCTCATCAAAAGAAAAGAAACTTTTTAAATATGTATGATGATGGATGTTAACTAGACTTATTATGATGATCACTTCACAACATAAACAAATATTGAATCATCATGTTGTATACCTGAAACTAATGTATATATGGTAGCTCAGCAGTAAAGAATCAGCCTGCCAATGCAGGAGACGTGGTCTTCATCCCTGCATCAGAAAGATCCCCTGGAGAAGGAAATAGCAACCCCCTTCAGTATTCTTACCTGGGAAATCCCACAGAGGATTTCCAGAGGAGCCTGGCTGGCTACAACCCATTGGTTGCAATGAGTCAGACATGACTCAGTGACTAAACAACAACATATCAATTATATGTCAAAAATTTAAGGATAGATTATGAAAGTTCTTAAATGGTGGCTCTGGGATACAACATTCAGACAGAAGCTCCTCTAACACAGAATAAGCAAAGCCCAGATCAAAGCATCATCTGTATGAACTGCCACCCATGTTGTCACTAACGCAGGCCAGGCATGTTCCCTTTCTGTTTCCTGTTGTTGTTTATTGATTTTCTCTCCTTGACCTTTGACTCTATGCCTATCTGGAGAATTTTACCTTTTTTTTTTTAATTTTTCATCTAAATTTTGGTATTTCTTATTGCAGTAGTAGGTATCTGGTGTTCTTTCTGTCCCCACTTCCATTTCTACTTCACCACCAACTACTAAATCCTGGCCATACTCTTATAATATTTCTATCTTCATGTTTACATTTACAATTTTAGGAGTTTTTTTGTTTCTTGTTTTTGTGTTGTTTTTTGTTTCATCATTGTCAGTCCCACTTATTGTACTTTGGTATATGGCATAAAAGTTAATCAAATAAAACTAACCATATTTTAACCTGAATACTATTAGCTATATTAGAGAATTTTGAGCACAGTCCAAGTTATAAAATGGAAAATTGACCTTAAAGGAGGATGATCAATTGAAATCTTAAGTTTGAGACAATTGTGAAATACTTGGATGAACAGTTTTAGCATGGTATGGAAGACGTGGGATACAAATATATCACATGTGTAATAAACAGATTTTTCTATAAATATGCAAAGGGAATTCATTGGAGAAATGATAGTGTTTCAACAAATGATGCTGAAATAACTCAATATTCTTATGCCAAAAAAGAGAACATTTTTATCCTTACCTTGCATACACAGGAAAAATTAACTCAAAATGGATGGTGTACGTAAATGTAAAACCTATAATTATAAGCCTTCTAAGAGAGAACACAGAAACATTTTTTGTAACATCAGGCTATGGGAAAAGTCCTAAGATATTACATAAAAGCGACAATCAATAAAAGGACAAATTGATATATTAAACTTCATTAAAATTTAAAAAAATAACTCTTCATTTGGTATTGTTATAAAATGAAAAGCCATAGATGGTTTAAAGTAACTGCACAGACTATATTTGATAAAGGGCTTGTATGCAGAATATGTAAAGAACTCTCAAACTTCAGTAACAAGAAAATTATCCAAAGAACCCAATAAAAATGGACCACACATTTAAACAGACATGAGAGGATGCAAATAAGCACATGAAAAAGAATGTTCAACACTTTTTAGTCAGTGGGAAAAATACAAATTGAAAAATGTAATGAGATACTGTTAATCATATGAATGGCTAAAATGAAAGACTGACTATATCATGTGTTTATAAGGATATGGAAGAACTAGAACTTTCATGTTGTTCTAATGGGAACTGTAGAATGGTATAACTACCTTAGGAAATACTTTCGCAGTTTTTTTTTTTAAAGACAATCATACATCTACCATTTGATATAATTATATTTCACACACCCAAATATCCAAGAGAAAAAAGTCTACACATAAACTTGTACATTAATATGTATAAATGTGTTTTATGAATCAATATGTCAAACAAAAACACAGGTAAATCTCAAAATAATTAAGCTGGAGGAAACAAGCTAGACAATAAGCAAAAGCAAAGTCGCTCAGTCGTGTCCGACTCTTTGCGATCCCATGGACTGTAGCCTATCAGGTTCCTCCGTCCATAGGATTTTCCAGGCAAGAGTGCTGGAGTGGATTGCCATTTCCTTCTCCAGGGGATCTTCCCAACCCAGGAATCGAATCTGGGTCTCTCGCATTGTGGGCAGACGTTTTACCGTCTGAGCCACCAGGGAAGCTCAGACAATAAGCGTACTATGTTATTCCATATTTATAAAACTCTAGAAAGAGCAAACTAGTATATAGTGACAAACGCAGATCAGTGTTTGCCTGGAGAAATAACTACATGGAGGAGACATGGGATGGAAGATTTATAAAGGTGCACAAAACTATTTGTTGCGTTGGTAGTTATTCTCCTTATTTTGACTATAGTGATGGTTTCATGGCAGTACAGGTCTGCAGAAACTTAACAAATTGTGCACTTTAAATATGTGCAGTTTATTACACATCAGTTATTACTCAGTGCTGTTGTTCAGTCATCAGGTTGTGTCTGACTCTTTGCGACCCCATGGTCTGCAGCACACAAGGCTTCCCTGTCCTTCACCATCTCCTGGAATTTGCCCAAGTTTATGTCCACTGAATCTGTGATGCCATCCAACCATCTCATCCTATTCTCCTTCTTCCTTCAATCTTTTCTAGAATCAGGGTATTGCCAGTGAATCAGCATTTCATATTAGGAGGCCAAAGGATTGAAGCTTCAGCTTCAGCATCAGTTCTTCCATTGGATATTCAAGGTTGCTTTCTTTTAAGATTGGACTGGTTTGATCTCCTTGCTGTCCAAGGGACTCTTAAGAGTCTTCTCCAGTACCACAGTTTGAAAGTATAAATTCTTTGACTTTCCTCCTTCTTTATGGTCCAACTCTCACATCTGTACATGTCTACTGGAAAGACCATAGCCTTGACTATATGGACTTTTGTCAGCAAAGTGATGTATTTTTTGCTTCAAAACTGTATAGGTTTGTCAGAGCTTATTACTCAGTAAAAGTATTCAAATTAAAAGTGGTAAAACTAAAATAATGAAATGTGATAAGGATGAGAAAATGTGAAGGAAGCTGTTATTTTTAGCAAAGGTTATACTTGAACCTTGATAACTGATTCAGATCACAGAAGAAACTGGTGAACTATTATATTCCTCTTTGTGTGTGTGTGTATTTGCCTTCATGCTTTCTTCTTTCCTTCTTTTCTTTTTCTTTATTTCTTATTGGAAGTACAGTAAGGCTGCACTAGTTAGCTGACTATTCAGACTTTTCCAGTTTTTCACATTTAATTTTGTCTACTCTATATAAGTTTGATCAAATATAATCTATATTCACTTCAGCTCTTAAATTTCATTAATATTGCATGCAAAAAATAAGTAAAAGCCAGAAAAAAACCTATTACAAACTGACATAAAAGTTTAATGCAGTATTAACAAATAAATTTCATTTAGTTAATTATAAGACATTTTGTGTTGTCTTAATTTAATTCATATTGCAAGGCAGAACTCTGATCTTACAAGATTATATTTCTACTTCTATAGTGTTCCCTTGTTGAATTTTACTGTCATATAAAACAGTTTATTTCCACTTTTGAGTTTTAGTTGCTTTGTAACCCTTCTTTACTTCATCAATATCTTTCTAGTTTGTCTTGTCTTTTTTCTATGCCAATTCTTTCCTAAGATTTTCCTGTTTCTATTTTATAATAAAAATATATTATGGTGCTATTAAAAAGCAGAGACATCACTTTGCTGACAAAGGTCCATATAGTTAAAGCTATGGTTTTTCTAGTAGTCATGTACGAATATGAGAACTGAACCATGAAGAAGGCTGAGTGCTGAAGAGTTGATGCTTTTGACCATTTTCATCTTAGGCTTTAGGCTCATTTTCAATATCCCTTGGTTTGGTATTGTTTTTATGGCAGGCTCATTTTTCTTTAGTCTTTATTCATTGTAAAATCAAGGGATAGGTATCCTGAGCTGGTGTTTATCAGTAGATGAAGTATGTGGCATATTTTGACATGTATTAATATTGATACATTTCATCAATAGCTATGTGTATCAGTCAACTTCTACTGGAGTAATTCTGTGTAACAAACAAATTCAAGTCTTACTAACTTAAAACAACAAAGTTTTATGATTTCACTAATGCTACATTTCAGTTGTTGGCACAATGATTCTGAGGGCTTGTTGCTGTATTGCAGTTTTCAAAGCTGCAGAGTGACTATGGGTTTGTTTCCTAAAGGTCCACAATGTCTTCCTATTTTAACTTGCATGTGCGCTCCCTCCTGATTAAGGGGAAAAGCAAAAGCACTCAAAACAAACTATATGATCACTAAATTAGCTTCTGCTAAGCTAGAACAAAATTTACTGTGCTTACATCCCACTGAGCAAAGTATTTAATAACATTCAGTTCAGTTCAGTCCAGTCACTCAGTCATGTCTGACTCTTTGCGACCCTATGAATCTCAGCATGCCAGGCCTCCCTGTCCATCACCAGCTCCCAGAGTTCACTCAGACT
>SJYA01003106.1:498948-509827 GCA_006410615.1 Neotragus moschatus | reverse complement strand
CCTGTCCTGATTTCAGGTATGTTTCCAAGTTTATATTATCACAGTATTTATGAAAACATGTTTGCATTGGGAAATTAAGCCTAAAAGGTTTTTACCAGGGGAAAGTTACCCTCTAATACCATTGTAACTGAAAGCCTGTCTAGTCATTGTAAATATTTACCTGTCATTTTTGACAGATCAGGGCCAGCTTGATGTTTTAAATATTCACCCCAATATGAAAACTTAAAGGCTTGTTCAATTTTTCACCATTTTTTGGAAAATATTTAAAATCTATTTTTACAATTTTTTTTTGGTAGTCTGTGCCATGAAGTTTGAAAACCANTTACCAGGGGAAAGTTACCCTCTAATACCATTGTAACTGAAAGCCTGTCTAGTCATTGTAAATATTTACCTGTCATTTTTGACAGATCAGGGCCAGCTTGATGTTTTAAATATTCACCCCAATATGAAAACTTAAAGGCTTGTTCAATTTTTCACCATTTTTTGGAAAATATTTAAAATCTATTTTTACAATTTTTTTTTGGTAGTCTGTGCCATGAAGTTTGAAAACCACCAAATATCAAGGAAAATTTTGTATTCAGTTCCTTTTCTGGTGTAATGTTAAATTGTATAGATTATTAATGCATGTCCACTGAATATAACCCTGGTTTTGTGATATAACTGCTTAGATTTTATTGGTGATACTAGATTAGTGGTTGCATTAAACAACTAAATTTCCATTGTGATTACTAATTTACATTTGTCTTTAAGCAAAAAGTTATTTGTGAATATAAGCTTTGTGCTTAGAGAATGTATGTGTTTTTATCCAACAGTATGGGAGGATATAAATTCTTTGCATCATTAGTGAATTTACTGGATGTGTAATCCTTTGCAAAATATAATTACAGGTGTTTGATAGAGCAAAAATAAATAAATAAATAAAAAAACAATACTTGATTATAGTAGATTCAATATCAAAATAGCAACATTTGATTGTAAAGTCCTTGTAATCTCATTACCTCTCCACTGACATACTAATAGAATGGCTTTTTTAAATTTTCTTTTTGAGTTGTTAATTGCAAATGTGTAAAAATACAATTGAGTTTTCATATATTGATGTATCATGAAAAATTGCTGAACTGGTTCATTAGTTCTAATTTGTTTTCAGTGAATTACTTTAAGTTTTTCTATATTAGAAGATCATGTCTTCTGTGAATAGAGATAATTTTACTTTAATTTTCTATTGGTGTGTTTGTAGAGTGTTTTCCAGACTTCTGATTCTTAACTGAGTCTGTTAGCCTGAGAAGGAAGACTACTTAAGAACAGAACAATAACTTAAAGTCATATTAACATATAAGGAATACCAGTGAAGATTACATAGGTAAATATAAAAACCAGTATTGTTGGGGTTTTTGTTAGTAACTTTTTTGTTTCTCACGTAATTTAAAGACAAACCCACCAGTGGTAATTGTAAGACAATATTAACTCCAGCCCAACAGAGGCAATTCTGACCTAACAGAGGCAGAAGAGATTAAAAAGAGGTGGCAAAAATACACAGAAGAACATACAGAAAAGATATTAATGACCTGGATAATGATGGTGTGATCTCTCACCTACAGCCAGACATCCTGGAGTGTGAGTAAAGTGGACCTTAGGAAGCATTACTAGGAACAAAGCTAGTGGAGGTGATGAGATTCCAGCTGACTATTTCAAATTCTAAAGAATGGTGCTGTTAAAGTGTTGCACTCAATATGCCAGCAAATTTGGAAAACTCAGCAGTGGCTATAGGACTGGAAAAGTTCAGTTTTAATTCCAATTCCAAAGAAAGGCAATGCCAAAGAATGTTCAAATTATCATACAATTGCACTCATTCACATGCTACTAATGTAATGCTCAAAATCCTTCAAGCTAGGCTACGGCAATATATGTACAGAGAACTTTCAGATGTACCAGCTGGGTTTAGAGAAGGCAGAGGAACCAGAAATCAAATTGCTCACATTCACTGGATCATAGAGAAAGCAAGGAAATTACAGAAAAAACATCTACTTCTGCTTCATTGGCTATGAGAAAGTCTTTGAATGTGTGGCTCACAGCAAACTGTGGAAAATTCTTAAAGAGATGAGAATACCAGACCACCTTACTTGTCCCCTGAGAAACCTGTATGTGGGTCAAGAATCAACGATTAGAACCTTACATGGAAAAGCTAACTAGTTCAAAATTGGCAAAGGTGTACGACAAGGCTGTATATTGTCACCCTGTTTATTTAACTTATATGCGGAGTACATCGTATGAAATATTGGACTGAATGAATTACAAGCTGGAATCAAGATTGCCAGGAGAAATATTAACAATTTCAGGTATGCAGATGATACCATTCTAATGGTAGAAAGAGAAGAGGAACTAAAGAACCTCTTAATGAAGGTAAAAGAGGAGACTGAAAAAGTTAGCTTAAAACTCAGCATTCAAAAACTGAGATCATGGTATTCAGTCCCATCACTTCATGGCAAATAGAATGGGAAATTTTTTCTTTTCTTGGGCTCCGAAATCATTGTGGATGGTGACTGCAGCCGTGAAATTAAAAGATGCTTGCTCCTTGGAAGGAGAGCTCTGACAAACCTAGATAATGTATTAAAAGCAGACATCACTTTGCTGACAAAGGTCCATATATTCAGAGCTATTGTTTTTCCAGTAGTCATGTATGGATGTGAGAGCTGGTCCATAAAGAAGGCTGAGCACCCAAGAATTGATGCTTTGGAATTGTGGTGGTGAAGAAGAGACTTAAAGGAAATCAAACAAAAAGAAATCACTCCAAAAAGAAATCAATCATGAATATTCATTGGAAGGATTGATGCTGAAGCTGAAGCTCCAATACTTTGGTCACCTGATGCAAAATCTGACTCTTTGGAAAAGACCATGATGCTGGGAAAGACTGAAGGAAAAGGAAAAGGGGGCAGCAGAGAATGAGATAATTAGATAGCATCATCAACCCAATGGACATTCATTTAAGCAAACTCCGGGAGATAGTGAAGGAAAAGAAGCCTGGTTGTGCAGCTGTCCACAGGGTCACAAAGAGTCAGACATGACCTAGCAACTGAACAACAACAAAATCAAATATTTAAAGAATTTTCCAAACTCTCCCATAAAATAGCAGAGGAGAGGTGACTTCTTAACTCATGCTATGATACTAGCATTATCCTTGATACAAAGACATTAAAAAAGAAAAAATACAGATGAAAATTCCTTATCACTATGGAAATAAAAATCCTCAACAAAATACTAGCCAACTATTCGGCTAGTAATAAACCCAACACCAAGACTAAGTGGAATTCATTCCAAGAATACAAGTGTTTTAACATACAGAGTTGTTATCACATACAATTAGCCATCTTGCATATTTTGCAAATTGCTTCATAATAACAGTTGAGAGCAACTTAAAAATAAACTATACTGATGCATAACATGAAACAGTAGATGGCATATAAAAGTAATAACATAGATATACTAACTCACAAGTGGGAATGGTTTTACATGTTTTTAGTAAAAACTGTAGTTCAACCAAGAATGTGAAAGTTCTCATTGTTTCTTACTAATGAGAGTTAATCCTTACTAATTGAAGTTAATCCTTCAATGCTACAATCTGCTTTATAATTAATAATTCCTTATATTAAAATTTCCCAGTTCAAGTTACTAAGTACTATGTTGGCTCTGATAAATACAGAATTGGTATCAGGAGTGATCAATACAGAACTGATACCATGAGTGATCTCAGGAGACACTCACACAAAATGGAATTTTAGGATTGGTTTGGCTCTGCCTTTTGATTTGAGTGCAGTACTGCTACCCTTGCCAATGGAATGCATGACATGTAGAGACATCACAATTAATGAATCTACCATGTATGAAACACTAACTGAAACATGTGTCTTGCTGGCCCAAGAGGCTGTAGAACTTGACTATTGTAGCAGTAATGGTGAATACAAGGATTGTGGTGTGGAAGAATTTCTTCTGAGTGCCTTTGGGAATTTACAAAGAGGAAATAACAAACTTAGGTCTGTCAGCCAAATCACAGTGTGAGAACCAGACAATTTCCATGACAGCCCTAAAAGAAGCTCTTATTCATTGCTGCTCTGTCTGACACTGACAAAATTCAAACAGACTTCTGTTTCTGGCCAAGGTGGAGTTGTCCCACTTTTTACAACTATTCTATCTTACAACAAAAATATCCTGAACATAATACACCAAGAAACCATAGAAAGTCTCTGAAAGGTGGAAAGAAGGCAAACTGTGGGACTACCAAGGCATATAGTACCACTAGAGCAATGGTGATGATTTCCACTGGTTATCTTGTTACCTCTTACACATCTCAGACTGCAGAAGCCCGAAAATAAAGCAAAAGTACAAGTGAAGTCGCTCAGTCGTGTCCAACTCTTTACGACTCCATGGACTGTAGCCTACCAGGCTCCTCCCTCCATGGGATTCTCCAGGCAAGAGTACTGGAGTGGATTGCCATTTCCTTCTCCAGGGGATCTTCCCCACCCAGGGATCAAACCCAGGTCTCCCACATTCCAGACAGAATCTTCAACGTCTGAGCCACCAGAGAAGCCCAAAAGTAAAACAAAAGCCAAGCTTTTTCCCTCTAGCCAAAGGGCCAAGAAAAGAGATGCCTAACAGAACCCACTCATCCACTTTGTGCTGTGTGGTAGCAGATGATGGTGCTCTGATTCCCCTATTCATCCACCATTCCTTTCTAGTGAAAGTAGGCAGTGTTTCAATTTCCCCTGCTGGGCCACACAACACAAGCAGGGATGTGAATTTCCGTCTCTACTCAATAAGAAGCAGAGGGTTCTCTGATTAAGCTACCACAGAAGTGTCAACGGGGCTGAGCCAGGAGCTGATTTTTCATCTTTCACCTGGTGGAAGCAAGTGGTATTTGGATTCCTCTGCAAAGGTAATGACAGAGGAGTCCTGTCACTGATCCGACTGAGCAAGGTAATACAACTCAGCGCTCCACTTTCTTTCCATCTTTAGTGTCAGTGAAGCCCAGTGGGTAGCTGAACCTATTTAGTGACCTGGCAGCAATGAGATTAAATAAGGCAATATAAGGTCTTTTAATTTGGTGCCTCCAACCACCTAATGTCAGGGGAGCCCAGTGAGCAGCTAAGTTTCTACCCCCACTGGCAGCAATGAGGCAGATCAAGTGATTCAAGGGAGAGCTAGCTGACACTCCACTTCCCATTTCTTTAGTGTCAGGTGGCACAGGAGAAGCCGAGCCTCCACAACTCAGCATCAAAAAAGAACTATGGGTGGAAGGCAGGTACTGAGCTACCTTGTTGCCCTGGTATCACCAAGGCCCAGCAGGGAGCTGAGCTTACATGCACAACTGGAGACAATGAGATGGTGTGAGTCAGGGCCCTTTTCTACAAGGAAGATGTCAGTGAGACTGAGGCAGAGACTGACAATGTATCCCACCCATCTACAAGGCAAAGTGAGTCAGGACTCCACTTTTTCCAGGGTAGTATCAGCAAAGCCCAGCGAGAAGCAAAACATACACTTCCAACCAGGTTTTCATGCTGCAACTAAACAATGGGACTGCCTATTTAAAAAGAAAATGAAATAGGTCCAATTGTCCTGAAATATAATATCCCAAATGTCCAGGCTACCATTGCAAATCTCTCATCATACCAACACCTAGGACAATAACAACTTGAATGAAAAAAAGACAGACACCAACACTGAGATGAATTAAATACTGGAATGGCCTGACTGGGATTTTAAAGCAGCTGTCAATCATCAAAATTACAAATATGCCTGAAACCCAATGAAAAAAATAGAAAAATCTCAGCAAATAGATAAAAATTAAGAGAGGGAGAGAGGGAGGAACAGGGAGAAAGACAGAGAAAGGGGGAGAGAGAGAGAAGAAAATGGAAATTAGAGAAATGAAAAAATTCAATAACTAAATTTTGTAAATAGCTGTGTGGGATCAATGGTAGAGTGGAAATGAAAAGGACAGAATCAATGAATCTGAGATCAACAGAGTTTACTCAGTTGACATTTAAAAAATAAAGAGTCTCAGGATCTCTGAGATAACAATAAAAGAGCTAACATCCCTGAAGAAGAGAAGAGAGAGGAACTGAAAAAGTACTTAAAGAAATAATGGCTGAAGCTTACATAAGTTGGGGGGGAAATTAAGCCATAATCATAAAATAAACTGAGCAAACCTCAAATAAGCCCAAAGAAATCCATACCAAGTTATATCATAATTAAACTTAAAAATCTATAGATAAAGAAAAAACCTTGAAAGCAGACAGAGAAAAAAGACACTTGGAAATTTACTGTCATTTGAATTGATATTCTCCTCAAATAATAGAGATGAAAGGAGAAACAGATGAATCCACAATTATATTAATAGTTCAAGACTCCAACACCCCACTCTTAGAACTACTAAACAGTAAATCAGTAAGAATACAGAAGAACAACACAGTCAACTAACAGGACCTAAGTGAAATATATAAAACACTCTACTCAAAATCAACAGAATATATATTTTTCAAGTACCAAAAAAAATTCATTATGAGAGACCATACTGAGTCATAAAATAAGTTCATAAAATTTAAAACTACTGAAATTATACATAATATTCTCTTTGATCAGAGTGTTATAAAACTTGAAATCAATAACAGAAAGACAATAGGAAAATCTCTGAACACTTGAAAATTTAACAACATATCTAAATAACAGTTGATAAAAGAAGTAGTCTCAAAGGAAAATTTAAAAAGATATAAAACTGAGTGGAAATGAAAATACAGCCTATCAAAATATTTGAGACAGTTAAAGCAGAGTTGTGAGACATTTATAGCACCAAATGCTTATTTCAAGAACAAGGCAAGATCTCAGATCAATTATGTTAGTTTCTACTCCAAGAAACTTAAGAAAAAGAAGAACAAAATATACCCAAAGTAAGTAGACAAAGGAAATACTGAAGATAGAGCAGAAATCAATGAAACTTAAAACTGGGAAGCAACAGAGAATATCAATGAAAGGAAAAGTTGGTGCCTCAAAAAAATCAGTAGAAGTGGTAAACCTCCAGCAAGACTGACAAAGATAAAAATAGACATAAAACATCAATGTGAGTAAAGAAACAGGTACTTTCACTATAGCTCATGTATTTATTAAAATGATAATAAGAGAATACTGTGAACAACTTTATAAGCATAAATTCAAAAACTTAGAAAAAACAGATCAATTTCTCAAAAACAACAAACTTGCAAAAATTGACCAAGATGAAATAGACATCTGAAGAGTCCTATAGCCATTTTTTAAAATTGAATTTGTACTTTTAAAAGTCCCCTTAAAAAAGAGGATGCCAGACCCACTGAAGAATTCTATGAAAAATTTAAAGAAGAATTCATATCAATTATTTACAATCTTGTTCAGAAACAGAATACTTCTCACCTCATTTTATGACATCTGTATTAATCTGATATCAATATCAAATCAAGACAGTACAAAACTAAAACTATAGACAAGTATTTCACATGAACTTAGATGCAAAAATCCTCAGCGAAATACTACCAAACTGAATCCAATGATGTATAAAAAGAATTATACACCATAATCAAGTGGAGTTTATTCTAGGTTTGGAAGTCTGGTTCAAATTAAAAAAAAATCAATCAATGACATCCACCATATCAACAGGCTAAAGAAGAAAAGTCATATGATCATATCTGACTCAGAAAAAGCATCTAATCACATCCAACATTTACTCATGATATAAAAATACAAACTCTCAGGAAACTAGGAGTAGAGGGGAACTTCATCTTGATTATCTACAAAACATCCTACATTTAACATCACAGTTAGTGTTGAGGGACTGAATGTTTTCCTCCTAACGTCAGGAACATCATCATTCACCATGCTTATTCATTCAGCATAATACTGGAAGTACTAGATGGTACAATAAAGCATACATATAGATACACAAGCAATAAAAGGCATGCAGTTTGGGAGGAAAAAGAAATAAAATTATCCCTGTTTGCAAATGACATTGTATATTGTATATAGTCTATGTAGAAAATCCCAAGGATCTATAGAAATCTTTGAGAATTAATAAGCAAGTACAAAAAGGATCATAGGGTGCAAAACCTATCACATTTTCATATACTAACTAGGAGCATATGGGAACTGAACTGAAAAACACAATACCATTTACAATTACTCCATAGAAAATGAAATATTCAGGTGTAAATGTAAAGCTAGCAACTTATGAAAGAAAACCAAAAGTATAAACAAATGGAAAGGCAGAACTTGTTAATAGATCAAAAGCCACAACATAGGAAAGGTGGTTGCTGACTGTGTACCAGGAATTAGGACTGAAACAAGCATCTTGAATTATGACTGTGTACCAGGAATTAGGACTGAAACAAGCATCTTGAATTATAATTTTGTTATTTGTTCTTTACTTCACGTGGGACAAGAATCTTGGTGGTTCAGATGGTAAAGAACCTGCCTGCAATGCAGGAGACCAGAGTTTTATCCCTGGGTCAGGAAGATCCCCTGGTGAAGGAAATGGCAACCCACTCCAGTATTCTTGCCTAGAGAATGTCACAGACAGAGGAGACTGGCAGGCTGCAGTCCATGTAGTCTTAAAGAGTCGGACACAACTGAGCAACTAACAACAAAAACCAAACTCGTGTGGGACATGGAAGAAGAGTTAAGGAGTCTCCAGAGATGCATCTATAGGGCTTTGGGTGGAGTGAGCTGCAAGCAGCTGCTCAAACCTGAAAGTAAATGTGTCTCTCTTGTGCAGAGATATTAGTATTTTCTATATGTCTCACTGATTCCTCATCCGCCATCTACCCTAACTTCAGCTGCTTCAAATGAGGGATGGGTTCTTCCTATCCTTAAGGGGATCAAAGACCTTAATAGATCAATCTGAATATGCTGGGGGACCTCAGGAAAGAAAGAGTCTTAAACTTTTAGAGCTATATAGGATACAGGCAGCCTAGTCCCCACCCTACCTGGTCCCCAGGGGGAAAAAAGGCACTGGACAGGGATGCAGAAGGTGCCGTGGACTACAGGGCAGAGCCACTGCTTCATGCAAGAGGGCATAAAGAAAAAGCTCCTGAGCCCAGTGATCCCAGATGCCGGAAGGCACACAGGAGGAGGTAAGACTGGAGATATGTACCAAAGAGAAAAATTAAATCTCAAATACTTCAGCCATCTCCTTAACCTAGCATCCGATACTCTCCACTCTTCAATCCTCTCCTTCAAACCCCCAACCGAGAGGTAGCAAGATCTGGAAACTGTTAATGCCTACAACAAGCAGATGTTAAGCTCCTGTGTTCCTGTAGGAGAAAAACAAACAAAAACCACACGTGTCCAACTGAGCCAGTTCAAAAAAACAATGCAGTGAAAAAGAAAAAATTGTAAAAGTGACTTTGTGGGTGGGGCCCTTTGGACAGATTTGATGTACAATATTTTAAAACAAGACTTTTAAAATCATTTCCTCTTTAAATGTTTTGGCCACATCCATGTGGCACATGGAATGCCTGAGCAGGGATCTAACTCATGCCCCTTGTGTTGGAAGCCTGGAATCTTAACCACTGGACCCTGGAAGCCCCTTAATGTACATTTTTGCTGTTTCTTTTGCATTAGAATTATAGTAGAACATTATAAGCTCTAATTCCCTGTCTCATAAGTTTCAGAGGATATTCATCCCATGGTTGAAGAGCAGCAGGTAGAGAAGAATGTTGGGTCTGACTTTCTGATCATTAGCCACCAGTGATCAGGTCATGATTTAACACGAGTTCCCCTCACCTTATTGAATTCTTTAGAAATTGGAGAAGGTACAAGGTTCTGACACTGATACCGTTTGCCTATTGGAACCTCTAGCAAAGGGACTGGTATTTCTTATGGCTTTGGACTTTGGGTTTTCACATGGCTACTACAGCTACTTCAACTATACTACCTTGTTACTGAGCTGTTGTCCAATTAAATTCCTGATCCTTAGAGACCTCGTGAGCCGCCTATGTCCATTTTGAGGGTGAGTAACCTTGAATCCATGATGGATAAGGTGGGAAAGGACCAAAGAAACCTTTACTTGTGAAATGGATATGTACACTAGAAAAGGCAGTAGCATCTCAGCTTTAATTGCAGCTATCTCTGTGGAGGAAATTTTATCTCCCTCTGTGCTGCCTCAAAAAAGCCCAAAGTCACCAGCTCTTTGGGGCTTTCATTTCACAGATGATTCTCTGACTGCTAGGTCCTGGTTTACTAATGCTCCAACTAAATTGAAACTCAATATTGTCCACTGATAGCCTCAGTATCAGCTTGACCAACTATACAGACTGAAAGGGCTTAGGGTTGCTCCTACTGTGGGCAGAATGAAGACTTTTCTTTTCTTTTTTTTTTTTTTTTTTTAACCCAGTAAAGAAACTTTCTTTGGGGCCAGGAAATTGGGAAACTGGAAACAAATTGCAGGTGATGATGGAACTGTTTCACTCGTAGGTGCCCACAAAGAGCTCTCAGTTCAGTTCAGTTCAGTTCAGTCACTCAGTTGTGTCCAACTCTTTGCGACTCCATGAACCGCAGCACACCAGGCCTCCTTGTCCACAACCAACGCCCGGAGTCCACCCAAACCCATGTCCATCAAGTCGGTGATGCCATCCAACCATCTCATTCTCTGTCATTCCCTTCTCCTCCTGCCTTCAATCTTTCCCAGCATCAGAGTCTTTTCCAATGAGTCAACTCTTCACATCAGGTGGCCAAAGTATTGGAGTTTCAGCTTAAACATCAGTCTTCCAATGAACACCCAGGACTGATCTCCTTTAGGATGGACTGATTGGATCTCCTTGCAGTCCAAGGGATTCTCAAGAGTCTTCTCCAACACCACAGTTCAAAA